>JAQGBQ010000001.1:0-159467 GCA_034698485.1 Vertagopus arboreus
TACTGTCGTGTTGACAATGAATACTTGGCCAAGTAAGAGAACCAATCTTCTCTTGTATTATTTGTTAGAAAACCCATATTATTTGATGTGTTCAGTTATTACATGGATTGTTTTGTTCGATTGCAGATGGGCAGTGCTTGATTACGAGGATTTCCCGGAAGATCCCATGATGGTTTGCACAGAATGTTTGAAAATGTACTGCTACGACAAATTTGGAAAAAAACATGGCAACTTCCAACTGTTCCCGTTTTATCAATTGTCAAGTCAGATATAAATGACTTGTTGTCTATCATCACCATAATCTGAAACACCTTCCGGTTTAATCTCATCATCTTGAAATTCCACAGTTTTGTGAATTTCAAGATTCAATCAATTTAGAAGACTGACAAGTACAAATTAATAATTATTTTGTTATTTATTTTTTCCATTTTTTTGTGTGTTGCATAGTCGTAGCATTATTATTCCATCAACTTGTTTTGTACCGACTCTATGTATTTCTTTGTTTTGACTTCAATAAACTAAACATTTGTTACAAATAATCTTACGTGAAGGCACTTTTAATGCAAATATGGAAGTATGAAAAACTTTTTATTTTGAAGTTTTCTACCAGATTTTGGAGAAACTACTGTGTAGTAATTTTGCTGAAATATGTTCAGATATCCATCTCATTTATTTCCACTTGAGGCATAGACAAAAAAGAATATAACACTATAATTATATCCAGAGAATTTGACACTGACTCGGTTGGTCGGGAGGGTGCATGAATATGAATGGTTTTGAGGGCCCGGTTGAGAGAGTTGAACTCTTTGATAAAAGAGGCTGGAGACCGTATGAAGATGAACTAAGCAGTGCTTAGTCAATTCTATCTCTATATAAGTGTGTAAAGTATATAATAATCAGGGTGTTAGGTAATGCTGATGTCTCCCTCAACTTTCAGTTTCACTTGAAGAGTTCAGCTCGAAGAAATATTTAGTCAGAGTCTTCTTCCAGATCCAGCATCTTCTCGAGTTGAAGAGTAACAGAATGGTGCATAAAAAGTTTAAGAAGACCACATTGTGTCAATGCAGTTAGTTAGTATATTCAACTGTACTTCTATTGCTATCTCATATGGAAACTGTCAGACAGTGTGTTCTTGTGTATCAATCTGAACCGGACGTTGACTGTCTTCCACATGTGAAATGTTCATCTTCTTTTCCTACTGACCGATCTGGTAAATTTGGTAATCTTCTAGGTTCCTGGAAAAATGAAAACATTCAGTTTTTGCAAACAAGATATGCTAGAAATTCTAAATACTTGTAATTATTAGGGCTGATTCTATTTAAATCGGGCATTACCGTTTTGAGATTCTGGAAGTGGAAGTGATTAGCACCTATGTGTAGCAGGTAACCCCAATATTGTCTTTGTCTACCTGAGCTGTGCTAGAGTGGATTTTATTGGGATCGAGGCAAAATGAGAAATAATGTTTTAACCGAATTGAAACGCTGAAAGTCTAAAGTTTTGATTAGCGATGATATTCGCAACGAACATTTCAAAAGTATTGCAGATTTTGCAACCAGAAGTAAAAATGATTAGGGAAGATAATCGGAAAGGACGACGGAGATTGTGTCCCGAAGCTCCGTCATTGACCATTTATGTGATGTTCTTTATGACAATAATTAGTTTCCTCCAATCACCCGTTTTAGGAAGTATTGGTTCGAACGTTGGAGGGGGTGGAAGTGGGAGTGGGAGTGGTGGTAGTAGCAGCTCTAGTGCAAATAATAATTTAGAAAATAGTAATTCCTACGGATTTTTCGGCAGTGGATTTGAACTTCTTGGAGACCATTCAAGAAGTGGTAGCCAGTCTGAGAGCAGTTCAACAGGTAATAATAATTTACCAGACCACCCGCAACAACAACAATTAGCCATTTCAAATCCAGGTCCAACGCGGACTGGACATCATCATCGACATCATGGAAATACTTTGCACACAGCACCTGCCGGAGGGTAACAAATTATCAAATAAAATATATAATTTACTGCTTTACGTTTATTTAAGATTCCCATTTATGGTCAATATTAATCTGCTTGCTTTTAAACAAACTTTTATAAACTAGATTTTCTTGACTATAAGTCAAAGAACGACACCTTGGCTTATCTCATCGTCTTAGAGTTGGTCCTCGGTCCAAGTGCAATTTTTTCCTATGGAATATTATGCGTTCTTCAATATTATATATATTACTTTACTTTTCTAGCCCATAACAAGTTATTTAGACTCCAAGAGCCATCAGTAAGTATTCAGCAGGGTTGTATGGTGTCATAAATTATGAGGCGATAGAAGGACTTTAATATCCATAAAAGTTGAAAGGCCGAGTAAAAAACTTCTCAAGAGATTTACATACGTTCCTTTAGTAAATAAGATGATGGAATGATACGGTGGATGATATGGAACGATATGACTAATGCAAAAGGCCTGTTTACGTTTAGAAACTTTGAAATGTTTTTGTTAGTTAATTTGATACCCAATTAATTTCACTGGATGGTTTCAAACCTCTTTGAACACATGTTTTTATCAATCCAATAGTCCAACTCCTAAGAACTTGAAAAGCAAAACCATCCTTGGACATTTCTGATATTTTATAAAGCATGTGTGGCTTTTGCGGTTAGGTCTTTAAAAAGGCTGCCCAGGGAGGCTTATTTTTTGTCACAAAGGAAAGGATTCCACTTTCGTTTTCTATATTTTCATTATTGTAAATACTGTATTTATGATTTATGAAGAGTATGTTTTGCTACATCAATTCATTTTCTGTGAATACTAAATATTTGTAGTTGTACTTCCGAATTTCGGATCCCAGAACGGTAGGGAAATTAATGTAATGAAATGAACTTGCAATAAGTAATACATCTTACAAGTTTGAAATGTAAAAATCTAGAATGTTGCATTTCCTTAAATCTGAAAGTGCATAGAAAGACTTATGTTTCAAGCCATTCATCTTATAATAACTAGCAATAATTCTTTAAAAGTTGTTAGAATGACGAGGGATTAAAAATTAAGATAGATTGTTGGACATGAAATCCATGTTTATCATAGCTGTTTACCGTCAAGTGGCAGGAATTTGCATGCAATTTTTTGTAGCAGTTAATCCTTTTCAAATGATGTTTTAAACAGTAAATACATAGACATTGCGTAATAGGGATTAGCAGGAAAAAAATATGTTTGTATTGCAGTTGCAATTTAAAACTTAACTTTGAGTTATGCACTCCAGTAAATTTAATAGTTTCTTCCGAATATTAATCTACGAATTAATGAGATATTTACCAAATAGGGTGATATGAAAAATATATTTGTAATTTGAATAAATAATTAAACTATCGATCAGAGATTTTAAAAATCCAACTGAGAAATACCAATAGTCCCCGGAGACTTTAGTTAAACTGATACCCATATAGAGATTAGAGATAGCTATTTTTTGGTACTCTTAAAATTGACTAATGTATCATTGTATGCAAATAAAATCCATGTCAAGCCATGCAAGTTTTTAGGTGACGGTTTTGAAACTTGTCTCGTTTACGTTTTGCTTGGACATGTATCCTTATTGTTAGTGCACAGCTGGTGTCCACCAAACGCACTTTGCACCGGCAGACAGGTGGACATCAAGGACAAGATTTATGTTCTCATGACCCATGACGCCAGAAGAAGTTTGCCTTTCAGTTGAATAAATAAATCTTATCGACAGGATTACTGCAACTTTTAAATTTCCATGCACATGTATCTCAGCTCGTTTAAACCTTTTTTGAGCCTGACATTTACTTTAATGAATAGAAAAATACATTTTATAGTTTAGCTGAGACTATTGGTGACGAGATTTATGCAAGATTTATTAAAAACATTAACAACACCAAAAATTCAAGGCTTTATATTATTTCCAGTCATGAGTAGGTAGGTACTAATGTATTTGTATCTATTTATTGAATCGTGGAAAGAATTCCTGTTCGTGAACTTCGATTAATGAATAATGGCTGGACGCAATATAGCCTTCAGACTTAATTCATCGAAAGGATTTTATTTTATCTGACCTTTACTGATTTCTCGCTTCATTTTAATATATTAATTTATTATCATTATAAACTACCCTAACATTGTGACAGCTTTTTATGTGGCGACAGTTTGACCTAATGAATGGAGCAGGGCAAGGCGCTTATCGGGTTAAGATTTTGTTCATGACTGGATGAAAAGTAACGCAAGTAAGATCTGGAGACGAAAAAAGGATGAAATGGCAATTGTTTATAAATCTCGTATGTAGTCTGAGATCAATAAATTCTGCAATTTTGCCTCAATTTTAACCACATTTGTTTTGACCAATTTCATACAATCCGGAACTTGTTAAAAATGCTTCATGGCCGTATGTTTAACTTGTTGTTTAATTACTTCAGTTTTCAGTAGAAAACTTTTCAGTGAAAAGTCTAAACAGTACATTTTAAAATTTATATTTTCAAAAACTGAACTTATTATTTCTAAAAAAAATTAAATTGTCACTTATCATCCGAATAAATCTATTTGTTATGCTATTCGCGTATGTGTTAAAGCAATACATCTTGTTTAACCCATAAATAGTCATGGAACATTAGTGCAAGTGCATATAAAAATTCTTTGTTTAAATAGTTTCGTAAAATAGTTGATTAAATGGTGTGTGAAATATTTAAAACTGAATCAAATGAACCCAAACCCATAAAATTAAATAGGCAACCGAAGGTGTTAAAATATTTTAAACTCAGACTATATGTGATATTCCGTCTATATTAACGGGCCATGCTCTCAATTTAACTTCTCAGAAAAATGTTTGTTGTCTAGCCCCACACTATAAAGTTGTATAGGTTAAATTGAGGGGATGGCCCTTTTTAGTCGGAATATCACATATATTTAGAAAAGGGAGTTATCCATATCTGCAAATACATTGCACTAACATTTGTGATATCATGTGCGTGGTACAACTGACATTTTTGATAAAAAGACCCGACCATACCAAAGTGGTTATCTGAACATGTATTCATTTTCAATATTTGCTAACAAAAAAAATCAATTTGATCCATCACATCTTCTTAATGGGTGTAGAACCAAGATATCAACAAACGCCGGGAGGTCAATGATCTTAAACTAAGTGCTTACAAAACACTTAAGATTAAATTAGGCATGATGTAATGAATTAACGAGGTTCCGTGTTCTTTCTTCTGTTCCAATTTGTATACAACAAGAGCAAAACTTGCATGGTGCATTTTAAGTTTTTAGCTTGGAATATTGGATCTATTTATGTTTGATGCAAATATTTTCTCAATTGAATTGCAATTTAATTATACATAAAGGGTTTCCTGATTAATCCTTTGGATTTTAGCAATGAAGCTTAACCTGGTTTTTATTCCATTAGCCCAAACGTATGCAGATCACGAATCAGAACCTATTGCTGTCCTGGCTGGTCTCAGAAAACTGGATCCTCCGGTCTTTGTGTGATACGTAAGTAAATAAAGTTGTATTGTTGTGCACGTACAACTTGTAGGCAAAAATTGCATTATAAAAGATTAGGAAATAACTTTGACAGCTTCCGCAATGAACAAATATCAAGTTACGAAAATTCAATGCAATTGTAATTTAATTATCCTGGAGATCCTTATTTAGTCCTATATTGTGTATTGTACTGTATCACCGTTTTGAATTTATTACCCAATTTACCAGCAACTGTCTGTTCTTAAGTTACCTTTCCAATAGTATTGAATTCTATTTTAGGCAAAAGAATGTTCGAAAAAACCTTCAATTGGTTCAAGTATGTGCTAGTTGTTCAAGAGAGTACCCCCCAAAAAGCAGTTGAAAGTTTCAGTTTCAAAGTATCACTTTACAAATATGCATGCAATGTTTGACAGTCCCTTTAGTATAAACGAGTCAAAACCAAACATTTGAATCTTTTCTGCCTGTATGTAATATAAACTTGTAAAACGGGATCAATTCTCGTGAGACTCTTATAGACATTATGACTCGAAAAGATTAGCTGTCAAAGTCACAAGGCTTGTTTAACAATTCATTTTGGTAATTTGTCACAGCTATTTGTAGCAGAGCATGTGGTGCGGGTCGATGTGTCAAGCCCAATTTGTGCCTTTGTGACGGAGGAACTATTTCTACACAGTGTCAAGGATCTAAAGGTATGAATCTAAGTTTTTCAGAATTACTTATACGATGTTTGATGATAAGCGTGTAAGCATATACGGTAGTGCATGTCTTGTCTAACGCGTGTGTAAATAATAAACAGCAAAAGAAAGCAAGAAATTAATCTTAGAGATCCCACACATGAAGGTCTTAGAAATATTTCTTTATTGCAAAAAAAACCTTCCCTGTGGTGAGATAAATATGGTCTTTAGTCCACAATCCACAACTTTTACACTTTACACTTTTAAAAGGGTGCAGTTGTTAGGTTTGTAGATACGGATAGGTAGTGTAATTGTAATTCGTAATCTATTTAGCCGATTCATGTTGAACAACATGTTCTTGATGATTAACTGCGAGCTTGATGGGCTTAACATGTAATCCTCTTTGCATAAACACGGGTATTAGGATGGTATTAAATGAAGAGGTTGGAAATTTATGGCAACTTTTTCATATTATGAGAAACTGCCAAAGTCTGGCT
Source organism: Vertagopus arboreus (assembly GCA_034698485.1). Classification (NCBI taxonomy): domain Eukaryota; kingdom Metazoa; phylum Arthropoda; class Collembola; order Entomobryomorpha; family Isotomidae; genus Vertagopus; species Vertagopus arboreus. The sequence goes on from JAQGBQ010000001.1 coordinate 6,648, forward strand.
AGATTCTCATTGTCAGTAAATTGCTTCATCTCATTTCACATCATTTATTTAATGAATGGGTTTTACAGACGGAAGGCCTGGAAAAGGTGATGGTTCTGGTAATAATATTGGAGGAGGTAGCATTGGTGAATCTTCGTCTGGATCTGGATGTCAAATCTCTTGCTTGAACGGTGGAAGTTGTGTCAACAACAAGTGCATTTGTAGGACCGGGTATCAGGGGGAGTTTTGTGGAGAACGTAAGCACAATTTTTTTTTTAAAAAATGTTGCTGTGGCTTCCTATAGTATAAGCTTCAAATTCTATGTGTGGCTTGCATTGATGATAAATGTTTGGATTTGTTATCAGCCGTTTGTCGCGAGCCGTGTCAAAATGGAGGTCGATGTATTGGACCTGACCGATGTGCATGTGTCTATGGGTTTACTGGACGAAAATGTGAAGCTGGTATGTTATTTTCTGAAATGTATCTTAAAATCACATGTAAATCCACTTCATACAAGGTAACATTAGATGATTGCGATACAAAGTGTATGGTCAGTATGGACGTTTGAAATTCCACTCTAAAAGAGCAATAACCTTTGGTAGAACGTGGTCCGGATTGATGATGCATTGAAACGAATTTGTCACAGATTTATGACCATGTAATGTATATCTTATGAAAAAGGAGACACTGATGACAGCACGCACTTCTGCCTGCCACTTCTGGAGTACATAAATGTCAGTCTCTCATGCGTATATGTCTTGCTGATTACTAGATTACAGGACTGGTCCGTGCTATACAAAGGTCACTGGAAACACCTGTGGAGGACAGCTTCTAGGAGTTGTTTGCACCAAACAGCTATGTTGTTCTACAGTTGGAAAAGCCTGGGGTCATCCATGTCAACCATGTCCTGATTACTTGGATTGTGAGACTGGTCATTTGAAGAACATCCACTCTGGCCAATGCATAGATGTGTGTAAATTAATCTTATATTAATCTTATATAGTAGTTATGATTAATAGTTCCAAATATTGATTGTGACAGGTTGACGAATGCGAAGCGATTCCGGCGATTTGTGATGGTATATAAACTATAGCGATAAACAAATACAATTTCTGTAATTTTCTAGTACTAATGTTTGTATCCTAATTAGGGGGTAAATGTATCAACACTCCTGGAAGTTTCCGGTGCGAATGTCCACCAGGTCAATCCCCAAGGGATGGTACAACCGGCCCGTGTGAAGATGAAAATGAATGCCTTAAGCCAAATGTTTGCTCAAATGGACGTTGTGTAAATACGGATCAAGGTTATTACTGCATATGCGACCGAGGATTTATTCCAAATCAGGATAGAAAAGTTTGTATTGGTAAGGTTGACATTTTAAGGAGCTTCTTGTGGATAGATTTACAATTTACATGCAACATTGCTTGGTTTTTAAAAAATGTCTTATAAATGAAAACATTTGATAAAGATGCTCGACAAGGGAACTGCTTTACATCTGTTTTGCGAGGAATCTGCCGTGGCAAGCTTTCGGTTCGATTGACGAAACGAGATTGTTGTTGTGGAATGAATATGGGCAAAGGCTGGGGTGATGAGAACAACTGTGACATGTGCCCTTCCAGTGATACTGGTAAAGTAAATATTTTCCCTTCATGAATAATCATGATCAGCATTTTTGGCAACTCATTAAATTGACACTTTAAATATTTACACGAACAGACTAAAAAACGCTCAAATGTATGATTCTTTACATTTCAGCTTCTTACAGGGAACTTTGCGTAGAGCCTGGACTTTTGATGCAAATTGGTATGGAATGAATGTGAAACAAATCCTCAATCGAATAATCTTAAAACTATACATTTCTTCACTTTTAAAGATGAATGTGGCCTTAGACCTGACATTTGTGGACAAGGTCGTTGTATCGACATTCCAGATGGATATCGGTGTGAATGCAATTCAGGCTATAGTCAAAGGTAAATAATTACAGTACAAACTATTTCAATTTTTAATGTATAAAAAATATGCATTTATCTAACTTGACACACGTTTTAATGGTAAATAAATCAATTTCAAGTGAAACTAAAGTTTTAAATGTTCTATTACCCAATCTAAGAATCTTAAATATTTATATTTACAACTCTGTTTGATTAGATCTCCGATGGCTCCTTGTGAAGATCTTGACGAATGTCGAATTCAGTCTGGTCTCTGTAAAGGGGGAAGATGTGTCAACAGTCCGGGGAGCTATACCTGTATTTGTCCTTCTGGCTTTGATGTCTCGTCTGACGGAAAATTCTGCATAGGTAATTTTTAAAATCATGCAAAGCTTTATGCTCATTTTTCATTTGTCAAATGCTACTATATTTTGTACTTTTTATTGACACAAGATTTTTTATTCATTACAGATCATGGTGAGTTGTTTTTTCCTACATTATATGATACTACGTCAAGGGTTTTAAGTTAAGTTCACTATACATACGATTTTTAGAACAATGATCTTTCTTAAATTAAGATTTTTAAAAACAATTTATTTGGGAAGTTATTCTGCATCAATTTGACTTGTGATGAGATTTTCAGATGAATGCAGTCAAAATGGTATGTGTGCCAACGGGATGTGCATAAACATGGACGGTTCTTTTAAGTGTCAGTGTAAGGACGGCTTCATTTTGTCACCAACTGGTCATTCTTGCGTAGGTAAATAAAGATTGAAACATATCTCTGCATGATAATTTTATTTTAATTTACTCTATGCATTTCTTTATATGAACATTCTTTTTTATTCCAGATCTTGGTGAGTTTTAAGGACCGTACCATCAATATTGAATTCTAATTTTTTGTCTTTCATCGTTAATATACATTTTTATCATACAAAATTTCTACTTAACAGAGGAATGTGCCGAAAATCCACGGATTTGTCTCTCTGGAAGATGTGAGAATACTCAAGGATCATATAAATGTATCTGTGGCGATGGATTCACCCCTTCAACTGACCAAGCATTTTGTATCGATGTACGTAATTATAATCCTAACTATGATTTCATGATATTATTTCTATTAATTGAGAATAATTGATTTTTCTTTGAAATAGATGGGTGAGTTTGAACTTCTTTGCTTATGTTGTCGGTTTGAATGCATCAAATTTAAAGCTTCTGTGCATCAAATAAAAAAAATGTGATAATTTATACATGTGATACGACCCAAGTAAGTACAGCGAACGTAAAATGATTTACAGAAGAGCCCAACCGTTACAACTCAACAATTCAACCATATTAAAAATAAGAAATAGGCTCGCCAAGTTAGTTTTCATGATTTATTGTTTTAAGATGAATGTCAAACGAGTGGAATGTGTAGTGACGGCCGATGTCTTAATATGGATGGCAGTTTTAAATGTGTTTGTAATCCGGGCTTTACGCTGGGACCTACGGGAAAACACTGCATAGGTAAGATTTGAATTTTGTAAATGTAGATCGATTGAATCTATGAATTCATTTGAATATTTAGACTTGAACGAATGTGATTCCTATACCAATCTTTGTAATTCCGGTCGTTGCGTCAACACAAAGGGTAGCTTTAAATGTGAATGTCTTCCGGGATTAAACCTCGGTCCTGACGGTCGGACTTGTTTAGGTATTTTCAATAAGCATTTAAAAACTATTTGAAATACAAATGTTAATAACTTTATAATATGTGCAGATACTCAAAGAGATAACTGCTTTAACCAGTATCGTGATGGCATATGCTCTAGTCCAGCAGCGGTTCCAGTTCCACGGTCAACTTGTTGTTGTTTTTCTGCCGGAGTGTCCATGGGATGGGGAAGTCCTTGTCGTCAATGTCCATTACCAGGCTCTGCGCAGTACGATCTTCTTTGTCCTCATGGATCTGGAATGACTCAAACTGGAGATGGTAAACTGCAATTTGGTGTAATAATGAGGTTGTCTTTCAAAGGCACAATACCTGACTCTGACGTAGCGTTTTTTATATTCCGTATGTAGATATTAACGAATGTACAAATACAAATATTTGTTTAAATGGAGCTTGTGAAAATCTGCTTGGCAGTTATCGCTGTATATGTGATCATGGATATCAAGTAGATCCAACCGGAAAATTGTGTCTTGATGGTAATTGTCTCCAATTAATTTCTATAGTATCGTCTCGTTGAAGTTATTGTCTAACCTTTAAAATGTTCTAAAAGTTAATGAATGTGAAATCGATGGCTTAACGTGCGGTGTTGGACAATGTAAAAACACCCCAGGAAGTTTCCAGGTATGAATTTAGTCATAAATGGTAATCAGTAATGTTTTTAATATATAAAAGATATCTCTTAATACTAGTGCATTTGCCCAACTGGTACACTGTACGATCCTAGAACACAAGTTTGTCAAGATATTGGTAAGCTTTCTTAATTTAAATAACATATTGGTCACATTAAGATGAACTTGTAAAATTGTAATCTGGAAATAAAAAAGATACTAATTAGATGAGTTGTTAAAATTTTATAGACGAGTGTGCCGATCCCAGTCAAGAGATTTGTAAAAATGGACGTTGTATGAATACGGTGGGCAGCTTTGACTGTGAATGCGATGACGGCTATGTTTTGGACATAACGGGAAGATTTTGTATTGGTTAGTTCTCATACGAATAGAGTTGATGCTCAATCTTGACTTTATTTCTTAATGCAATTTTCCCCCAAAAGATAACAGGAAAGGGCTATGTTGGACAAAAGCAGTGGCTGGTAAATGTGAAGGAAACCTGAAGCGTGCAATGTTAAGGTCAGAATGTTGTTGTTCGATTGGAAAAGCTTGGGGAAGTCCTTGTGAAGTTTGTGATCATCGACTCTGTGAATGCCAGCCTGGATATGCAAAAGTCGATGGAAAAACTTGTACGGATATAAATGAATGTGACATTAATCCTGGAATTTGTGGTACTGGAACTTGTGTTAACACAGAGGGCTCGTTCACTTGCACGTAAGTTTACTAATAGCACTTTCTCTTTCAAAATAATTCAATTTGAATTATTTTCTAGATGCCCTCCTGGCCTGGAATTGGAAGCAGGTGGAACAAAATGCGTGGACAGAAGAGAAGAACAATGTTTCATGCAAATGAAGCATGGAGTCTGTACAAGACCATTGGACGGATACTTTCTAAGAGCCGATTGCTGCTGTACTGTTGGAAAATCGTGGGGTCGAGAATGTGTTCCTTGTCCTCGACCAGGAAGTGAAGCTATGCAGCAACTCTGTCCTAGAGGAATGGGTTCTATTGGACGAAAAGATGTGAACGAATGTACCATGATACCAGGCTTGTGTGAAAATGGACGATGCCGTAATACTGTAGGATCTTTCTCTTGCCGTTGCAATCAAGGTTTTGCATTGGACGAGGATGGAATTAAATGTATTGATATCGACGAGTGTTTGATCATGGCTGGGGTTTGTGGGAACGGAACCTGTCAAAATATACCTGGAAGCTTCACCTGTAATTGCGAAGATGGATATGAATCTACTATGATGATGCAAACTTGCATGGGTAATTATTCTAACCTGTCCCGAATAATCTGAAATCCATAAGTTCTAATGTTGAAGGATGTTTATTTTATAGATGTCGACGAATGTAGTCGGACTCCTGGTCTTTGCAAAGGTTGTTAAAATTTTACCTGTTATTTACAAAGAAAGTATTATATAAACGGTTTTATATTTTCTAATGTTTAAGCTGGAAGATGCATCAATACAGATGGTGGTTTCCGTTGTGAATGTCCAACTGGTCTCGAACTAACTCCTGATATGAAAGAATGCAAAGACATTGACGAATGCTCAAGGACAAGTGGGATTTGTTCGAAGTATGGATTCTTATTGTATTTATTGAAAATATATTATGATACAATTGTTAAACTATAGTATTTTCATATTTTCAGTGGTGTTTGTGAAAATATGATGTCAACATATCAGTGTGTTTGTAATGAAGGATTTCAGCAAATCGGAAGCAACCGAGCTCATTGCGAAGGTGACATAGATACGAAAGAACAAAATCTTTGAAATTGAAGGCTTATTGTTTACTATGTTTTGTTTATATTTCTTACAGATATTGGTGAGTTAAATTTTCAGTGCAGACTTCAACAAAAGAAAATGGACCATTTCAATTTAAGTTTTTTGTATGCACGACTTAACTAATTAAGCAATTATACTTGCAGATGAATGTAGTTTTCAAAACGGAGGTTGTGATGCGATTTGTCTAAACACTCCAGGAAGTTATTCTTGTGCCTGCAGTCCTGGATACATGCTTCTTATGGATGGAAAAACTTGTGTTGATGTAAGTTATTTTCCATGAATTTACATGTTGCCAATCAATCAAATTTCAATCAATGAACGGTTTTCTTGAATAGGTGGGTGAGTAATTCAATTCCTCTTCTAAACAAGACCAACCAAGATTTCAAATTGGTCAGGATATTATACTGTTGCAAATTGACATAATTTATATTAATGAAAAATGTATTATTTGCTTGTTCTTTTTTTTTGTTTTTACTAAATCGATTAATTGATGATTATTTGCTTATGTGTGAAAAGAGGAATGTACGGACTCACGGATTTGCAATGGAGGAAAGTGTACCAATTTACCAGGAAGCTATGCATGCGAATGTTCAGCAGGGTTACTTCCTTCTCCGGATTCTTCTACATGTTTGGGTAGGTTTTGTTTTAGATCAAATGCATATAATTTCAATCTTATACGTACTTGTGAAACTAAATTGACAAAAAATTCTTATTAATTACAGATTTGGGTAAGCTATATCTCATTGAACTCTTAAACGGGCTTGACTAAAGCACAATGAAAAATATTAGATGAATGCCGTGCGGAGCCAACAAAATGTGGGCCTGGACGATGTGAAAATACGCTTGGATCATTTATGTGTCGGTGTGATGATGGATTTTCTGTGAGACCTGAATTAGGGCCGTCTTGTGTTGATGAGGATGAATGTATGATGGGGAATTATATATGCTCTCATAATGCCGAATGTATAAATACGGAGGTATCACTTCGAATTGGGCTATTTTAGAGTGTTTTATAAGTTATACACGGTGACTAAAATCGTATGTTTTAGGGATCGTATGAATGCCGATGTCTTGATGGTTTTACTGGAGACGGGGCAACTTGTCGTGATGTAAGTTTCTGTCTGTAAATTATTTTAGATATGCTATTCCGGTTTTTACTTTGGTTGCTAAAAAATGTCAAAGGTCAATGAGTGTCAAGTGAACAACGGAGGCTGTCACCAGGACGCTCAATGTATCAACAACGAAGGCTCTTTTAGAGTGAGTGTATTTTTTATGGCAAGTTCCATCGAAGTAGGTCACCAAAGTCATTCTAATTGAGATTTTTATTTAGTGTGCTTGTGATCCAGGATTTGAAGGAGATGGAATTTCATGTCAGGATGTAAGTTTAATTTTTATTCTTCGTTGCATAGTTATTTTTAAAATGAGCCAAGTTATGGATTAATCTAGGATTAGTTTGCCCATCTATGTATGCAATTGATGTCAAAAATGAATGCAATCTTTACCATTTCTTTCTATTTAACATAAACTTTCAAGCTCAAGCTTGCTTTAATTTGAAAGGTGTTTTAAGATTTGTTACGACGTTAAAGTTCAATAAAGTTACGAAAGTAAAAGAGAAAGTATAATTAAAATATTGACCAAGTGGGGCACTGTGACACTGTTTAGATTTATTTCTTACTTTCTTTGTATATTCTCTTTCTTTTCTATTGAAACCAAATTTATATAGTTAGGTTAATACATTGTGTATTAACAAATTCAGTTTTAATACAGTATATTTATTGATGTTTTGTTCAAATAGATGGGTGAGTTGTCTATTACTTTTATTGTACCGGTGAAAACAAAATTGGGCCCTGATTGAACATATAAAATTACATAGACGAATGTTCGAACAACCCTAATTTGTGTGATTCGGGCCAGTGTCTGAATCATCCAGGGTCTTTCCGATGCGAATGTGATATGGGCTTTATGAATCCAGATGATGATGACCATTCTTGCATAGGTTAGCTCAAATTACAAATCATGCATCAATGGGGAAAAAAATTATGATGACTTCAGTTTAGAATTTATGTTTCTTTTATAGATATCGGTGAGTTGTGTTTTCTCCATTCTTCAGTGTATTAAATATGAATGATTGAAATATTTAATGACATAAACTACTCATAATTGAAAGATGAGTGCGCAATGTTCCACCACCTATGTATTTTTGGAAAATGTGAAAATATTCATGGGATGTTCAGATGCATTTGTAACAAAGGATATCAGCTTGATCCATCAGGGGGTAACACATTATTTCCATTATAAAACATAGTTCAGCTTAATATCCTAGTTAATTTCTACATATGAATGCATTCTATTGTTGTTATTCTTAAAATGAATAGGAAACTGTACCGACGTGGGTGAGTTTAGTCTCTTTGTTTTATCTTAAAAACCCTTTATACACAATTTTGAGTAATTGTACCGATAAAAAGATATATTATTTTCAAGACGAGTGTGTCAACCCACATGCATGTCTCTACGGAACTTGTATAAATACCCAAGGAGGTTACACCTGTCAATGTCCACCTTATTATGAACTGACGGAGGCAGGAAATTCATGTGTTGGTGAGTGCATTTTGACAATAATTTTCGTGGTTGTTTATCTTTTTAATATGTATTTTGGCTTCATTCTCCTTTTCCATTGTATTTCTTCTTTCTATAAAAAAAATTGCCAAAAATAAGTCGCAAAATAAAATGTAATATTATTTTTAACAAAACAATAATATTGTTCTACTAACAGAATACAACTGTTCAAGGTCGAGGTCTTTATTTTCTGAATAGGCTATGTATGTTTTATATTCCAACTTTTCTTTGCCAGATAAGCGAAAGAGTCAATGCTATTTGGACAGTGGAGATGACTTTTTGGGATCTCGAGGAAGGCGACCAAATCATTATGGACGAAGAGAGTGTGCCCGACCTGTTGGTGATCTTATGTCAAGAGCAACCTGCTGCTGTTCTGTGGGTACTGCCTGGGGTCCTTTATGCGAATCTTGCCCTGCAGTTGGATCAGATGAATACAACGTTCTTTGTCCTGGAGGAAACGGTTTTAGGCCTAATGGAAACACGGTAAATTAGCATTTAAAGCATTTTATTTTTTGAACATCAAATGAAAATTCGATACCACTCCCGACCAGGTAGTTTTGGAGGATATAGCTGAATGCGACGAGATGACTCTAATTTGCGTACATGGAAAATGCACAAACACTTTTGGAAGTTTCATTTGTGCCTGTGACCCGGGATATAGACTTGATGTATCAAAGGCCATGTGCGTGGGTATGTTTTCGACAAGCTAATAATAAAGAAGCTTGTAAATTTGATCAAAATTTAACGGATTTAATCATGTCAATAGATATTAATGAATGCCTTGAGGACCCTGGGACCTGTTTCCCAGGTCAGTGTGTAAATGACGATGGGAATTATCATTGCATTTGCCCGGATGGATATATGCTTCTACCAAGTGGCAGTAGGTTTTGCATATAATTTTACCCGAAATAGATCTTTGTAATTAGATCTACTAATGATTTGTAAATATAAAATCACTTTTTAGGAGAGTGTGTGGACATGAGGAAAGAACCTTGCTATATGGATTTTAATAGCACAAGTCTCCAATGCTCCCACCCAATGTCCTCGAGACAAACAAAAATGTTATGTTGTTGTTCCATGGGTGCGGCATGGGGTGATACTTGCTTGCCATGTCCTAATTCTGCTTCAGGTTTCTATTTATAATCTGTTGTTATATTTAATTAACTAAAGTCTATAAATCATCAACTTTTGGCTTTAGCGGATTACACTTCCCTATGTGGTCTAAGACCAGGCCAGATAATCAATCCAATGACTGGACAAGCGGAGGGTACATTTATTAATTTATTAGATAGATTTAATTAAAATATACAAAAAAAAATATTACTTCGTTTTTACAGAAATTGACGAATGTGCACTGATGCCACAAATGTGTTCACATGGAATTTGTGTCAATACACCCACCGCGTTTCGCTGTGATTGCTTCCGTGGGTTTATATATGATGAAGCCACTCATTCCTGCATAGGTTTGTTTCCCTTTTTTAATACAAATTAGTAGTTTTAATGATCTAATTAGGAACTCAAATATATTTAGCTTGTTGTTGTGTTCGATATTCGTTCAAAAAAAAATTTAAATTAGATTTTCTCTTGCGTACATATACATTTTAATATTTTTTTGAAATCCCAATTAAGCGTGGGTTCAAAGACTGAATAAATTTTTGCCTTGGGACTTGAGAATTGAAATGTTGTCTTTTATGATAAATGATGAACATTCGTGTTTGATCTTTTGGAGTTGCCAAAGTATTACTTTAAGAAACTTTCGTTTTGCAATAACACAGATGATAACGAGTGCGGTCGAAGTCCAAGCCCATGCCATGGAAATGCTCAGTGTCTGAATATTCCAGGAAGCTTTGAGTGCCGTTGTCCGGAAGGATATCGATTAGATCATAGTCAGCGTGGATGTTTGGGTAATATTTTTGCTGCGATTGCTTTCACATTATTCTACATAATTTTCTATTCTCTTTGTACATTTTGATGTTTCTAACTGTTTTTTTTAAATTGTCTTATTTATATGAATGATGGTTGATGTTGGTGAATTACAGACATAAGTAAGCTTTCATTCCAAAAGTATTTTAAGAAACTACCAAAATATAGTTCATTTAAATTAATCAAATGTTTTATATATTTTGTTAGACGAATGTGTTGAACGAGCTGGAGTTTGTAATCAGGGCGAGTGCAAAAATTTTCAAGGCAGTTTTCAATGTGTCTGTCGAAGTGGCTATATATTAACACCAACCCGAGATTCTTGCATTGACGTAAGCCAAAGTAGTTTTTAGATTCATTTACATCTAGCTTAGATAACTTATTTTTTTAAAAATTCAGCTGGATGAGTGTTCTCGAAATCCAAACATATGTGGGACGAATGGAACTTGTGTCAATTTTCTTGGGTCGTACAAATGTATTTGTCCTGGAGGTTTCAAGCTTAGTCAGGGTAACGATTGTGAAGACCAAGATGAATGTCAAATGATGTTAAGTTCTTGCCGAAATGGAAGATGTAAAAATACTGTCGGATCATTTACATGTCAATGTGCGGATGGATATACTTTGACCCCAGATGGACACAATTGTCGAGATGTGAATGAATGTGATGAGGTAATAATGGGTTCCAATTTTAATAATTTCTGAAAAGAGTTGGATTAATTATTACTACTTTCACCATTCATAGATTCCGAATACCTGTCCCAAACCTGGAAAATGCCAAAACATTATGGGATCATACCTATGCAATTGTCCTCCGGGTTATGAGCTCTCTGAAGATGGAAACTACTGCAGAGGCTTGTTATAAATATTTATCATGTCCTTTAATATTTTTGTAATAAAAATAACAATAAGAGTCTTATTAAAGAACGATACATTAACTTTCAGATATGAATGAGTGTCATTTGAATGTAAACCTTTGTACTGATGGGGTTTGTATAAATACCGACGGTGGATTTATTTGTCAATGCCCTGAAAATTATGTTCTAAGCCCAGACGGTAAAAAGTGTGTGGATGTTCGACAAGATCTTTGCTACGATGGCTTCTTAGGAGGTAACTTGAGACTATTATAATAGCCAAGATTATCTGTTATGCGCTTATCTTTGATGCATAGGTTCTTACGGACGAGGGGTTTGTACAAAGCCTAGACGGGGTTATGTGACTCGTACAACTTGTTGTTGTACTGGAGGATCAGCTTGGAGTGCTTCTTGTGAAGGATGCCCTGCACTTGGAACACGTATGGATATTATTTCATGAAATCTGGGTGGGGTGATGAGACATCATATATTAACTAACAGTTTAATTTGTAATTAAATTCTAGGAGAATTTCAAAAGCTATGTCCTGACGGAATCGGTCGAGGGGATGCGGGCCAAGGTACATTTCAAAACAAGCGTTCATTTTATCTATCGATGTATTTATTATTGATTATTACTGTATTTTATTATAGATCTCGGTGAGTAAAATTGTAGATCTCTAAACACTTCGGAATGAAAGCAGGCAGCAAAGGGGTTTAAGTGAAGACTTTTATATTAAGTTCTTATGATAGTATATTTTATCTTGAGTTGTTTTAATTTTTAGATGAATGTGCCGTAATGCTAGATGTGTGTACTCTGGGAGAATGCATAAACACAGATGGTTCATTCCGATGTGATTGTCCACAAGGCTATATACTTGACTCGAGTGGTCAAAAATGCATTGGTAAGGCACGGTAAAACTTGAATGTTTATTCAAGTTGAAGAAATTGTTATTAAAACTGGCGTATTAAATTCTTAGATGAAAACGAGTGTTTGATTCCAAATGTGTGTGGAGGAAACGGAACATGTTTTAATGTTGAGGGTGGATTTGAATGTTCTTGTACTGACGGATTTGCTCCTGGACCAAACCAGATTTGTGAAGATGTAAGTTTAACAATTTGAATATTATAGCTTCAAAGAAATTTGACACTTAATTTTATTTAGGTGGATGAATGTCGAGAAAGAACTCATAATTGCGCATTCCGGTTGGTAGTAAATCCTAAACTAAATTATTAAGTGCAATTTTGGGCTTTAACGGTTTTTTATATGCACCGTATTTTAGATGTCATAATACAATCGGATCGTACAGATGTGCCTGCCCGTATGGCTATGTTTTAGCCGCAGACGGAAAACATTGTGTCGACACTGATGAATGTCAAAGTCCTGCAAATCATTGTAAATTTATGTGTAAAAATCTCATTGGGTCATTCATGTGTATTTGTCCAGAAGGATATCAACAGGTAACTATCAAACAGTATAAGATGTTGAGAACAATTTTTATTAAGAAAACATACCTTGTAGATCGGAAGCGGTGATGATTGTAGAGATATAAATGAGTGTTCAACAGAAGGTGGTCTCTGTTTAAACGGAAGGTGTGTAAATCTTCCTGGATCTTATCGTTGTGAATGCTACGACGGGTTTGAACCCTCGCAAGACTATACAAAATGCATAGGTAAGCTCTCAAACAGCTCTAATGGATTAGCTCAAGTTTAGAGCTTTAATAATTTCTTTATCTTTGTCTGTGGTATCATCAGATAGAAGACAAGGGTCTTGCTTCAGACAACTTGTAGGAGGAAAATGCGTCACCAGAGAATCGTCAGCGGTAACTCAAGCCACGAAAGCGGATTGTTGTTGCACCTTGGGAGTGGCTTGGGGTGCAAGATGTGAACGCTGTCCTCAAGCAGGAACTTCCGCTTACAGTGAATTGTGTCTTGAGGCTGGCTATTCGGTTAATGGTGCAGATCTTGATGAATGCTCAATAATTTTGGATTTGTGTAAATTTGGAACATGTATCAATACACTGGGTTCATACAGATGCATATGCAACAAAGGTTTTAAAGTCGATCCATCCGGAACTCATTGTATTGGTGAGTTTAATTTGTTCAACAAGCTGACAGTTTATTCAAGATTCAAGAATTGATTTTTCTTTATTTACATAGATGTGAATGAATGCGAGTCTGTTTCCCCTAAAGTTTGCCAGCATACTTGCGAAAACACAGTTGGAAGTTTTATTTGTACATGTCCAAATGGGTACACATTAAGCAGTGATGGCATCAATTGCAAAGATCAAGGTACGTAGCTCAAAAAGAAAGTGATTTTAGACAACATCAATTAAAAATTATTTGAATTTTATATCCAGATGAATGCCTTGGTCAACATGGATGTCCCCATGAGTGCGTCAACACTCAAGGCAGTTATAAGTGTGCATGTGCCAGTGGATTCTCTCAGGTTGATGATCAATGCTTAGGTGAGTTTGTTAACTAATATGTAGTAGAGAAAATAATGTTGAGAATTAAATAACGTATTATACTTATCTTTATTCTGTCAATTTAAATACTCCGGATGTATCTGATCAATTACACAGACATAAGTAAGACAATAATATAACTAGTTTTAGTATGAAAAATGTTTATTTTCTTTCTTAAAAGTATGCTTTCTTTATTAAGATGAGTGTTCAGAACAAGCTGGATTACTATGCCCACCACCTGGAACCTGTATTAATACAATGGGCTCTTATAAATGCATCTGCCCACGCGGGTTTACAACGGACCCAAGTGGTACAATATGTCTTGACGCAGACGAATGTACCGAAGATTCTAGGTTTTCATTCACTTTAATTCATTTTCGGTCATTTTAGCAAAAACCATTTTTTGCAAAAAGTATCTTAAAGTAACGCTTAGATATTTCTTGTAGAAAAGTGTAGTCATTTTGGTAAACATATAGATCATTGCAAAATTAACAATACTTTGATAAAAACTTTTTTCAATCACCAAATGATAGTAGCTGTTCATGCAGTTTTTTACGTGTAGCCACTTATTGATAATTTTATCGTGATTTTATTTCTGCCAAAATGACTACTATGTTTTTGCAAAAATGGCCTTAAACCGTAGGTGTCAACATGGATGCCAGGTAATAAACCAAAACTATAAAGAGAATAATGTTTTATCAGCAAATGCATTCTGTGAAATCCATCTATTAATGATATTATCTAGAATGTTGTTGGAGGATATCGATGTACTTGCCCAGACGGTTACGCCCAACATTATTATTATAATCAATGCCAAGATGAGAACGAGTGTCAACGGGGTGCTTGTGGTAACGCAGCATGTCAGAACACAATTGGCAGCTTCCGGTGTCAATGTCCAGATGGATATCAATTCGATAATGGGCTAATGATATGCGTACAGGTTTGATTTTTAAGAATAATTATTGGAAAGTTACTATCTTTAGTTGCATTAAAATTTAAAATTAAATAATTTTTTAGGAGAGTGGAAACTGTCAGGGCAATCCTTGTGCCTTTTCTTGTACACCACAGCCTCATGGCTCCGAGGGATTTGTTTGTGGGTGTCCTCAAGGGTATAACAGAATTGGACAGGTATAAACAAAAACAAAATATAAGAGTATGAACCTAATAATAACCTAGGTTTTCAGGAGTTAATTGATTTAATTATCATGTATTTAGGGCCATTGCTTGTCAACAATTACTCCTCCAGCCTATGGTGGATATGATATAGAAGATCCTTTATCATCGGAAGGAACCGATCGAATCATTTCCACGGAGGGTTGTTTCTCTTGCAAGGTAAATATTGTAGTAATCGATAGTAAAAGCACTTTATTGCAAAGGAGAAAGTTGAAGTAAGAGAAAGTATCATTTTCCCCAGATTGGTGCTGCAAGCCGTTCTAGCAGAGGACGTCGCTCCGTCGGTTCAATGATGTCGAATTTAACGTCGACGAACGGAATGTTAATACACGAACTCCATCAACAAGAGCTTGACGATCAATTAATTCTTATGGTGCCTATGGAACATACAAAAACAAAATATAGAATTCTAAAGCTTCAGCCTTCTCTCAAGCACATGGTGAGCTAATGCAAACTTGATGTCTGACCGTTTCCCAGATTTTCTACATACAATGATTTTTCAAACTATATTTTTCTGTTTTTCAGAGTCGAATGAGATACATAATTACACGAGGTAATGGTGAAGATGTTTTCGAAATTAGTAACAATGAGACTCCTGCATCTTTACATTTCAAACGGAAGATCAGAAAGCCCCGTACGTACGATTTATCAATTACCGGTTATAGTACAGATCCCCAGTACTATCATTTTAGTCGAAAAGATCCGTTTACATTAAGACTTAGATTAATCATAACTAACTGATACACAAAAAATGTTTAAGTATTCATTGAAATTAATCAATTAACCCAAGGACCAGATATATACGATTTCAAATTTAATGTGCCTACTATTATAAGAATTTACTTAATATAATTTTTAGACAGGAGTACACACCATATTATTCATTAAAATTAATTATAAATTTCACTGCCAAAGTTAACTTTAGCCATTACTATTTGTATGTATTGTAGACACAAGGTTTAGCATTGTAATTAAATGATTCGGGGACCAAATATTAATAATAATTTAACAAAATGGATATTTGAAAGTAACCAGGGTTCATTAGAATCACTGCCATGTATGAGATTGTAAAAATAATTATGGAACTTTACATCTTCTTTTTTTTAAAAAAAACAAATCTGTCTTAACTAAATAAATACTTACTACAAATTGCAACTTTCTCAGGAGAAATCGGTAAGAGCTCGTCGTATGTATTTATAAATTTTTAAATTGCTTACTCGGAGTTAGTTAGTGCTGCAGAGCAGTGGAATAACATTTTAATATTAATTAAATATATATGATTGTGCTATTATTATTATAATTTACTAACAAGTGAGGAAATTAAAAGTTAATCTGAAAATCGTCTTAAACATCAAAAACTAAACATAATTTTGCATTTTATTTAATTCAACTTTACTAATTAATGATTTTGCTCGAAGTCGATAGTATTTTTATAGTAGGAAATGTCAGTTATTTTATTAACAACCATAATAAGAAAAATATGCAATTAATGTAAAGATATTTATTTCAATACCTCATCAAACAATATGCGGATTTATCAATTGCGTAACTCGTAAAGAATGACCTCCTTCAAGGACTCTATAAACTAACCAAATTAGTAGAAAACCTACGATAAGTAAGTATTGAAATCAATATGTAAAAATTAATTGAATGGTCAAAAAAGCCTTTCATCCGGTTTGAAATGAATAGATCACACCATAGCTACAAATGATAGATGATTGATAGTTTGAATCCTATGTACTTCAAGATATTTTTTGTGTTTAGATCTATGTATTTCTTAAAAAGAAAGAGTGACAAATAAATAGAAAATGAACGCAAATAGTAAAAACATTTTTCATAATGTATTCGTCGCGTCATAATGTATTTAATTTCTTGACAAAACAATCTTGACACAAAGGTTTTGGATTAATTTGTAAGTTAGCATAATAGAGATCGTTCTTGACAATTAAGCCTAGTCAAAAGTAGTAATTTTGTGTAACCCAAAACTATTGTTGAATAACTGACCAAATAAGCTTTCACATGATATACTTTCTAACAATCAATAAAGGATTTGAGATTCCAAACATCCAATACATATTTAGCAATTATTATATCAAGTTTCTTTTATACGTGACACTCTTTTACTTCAAGTAAGAAATGCTACGCCTTCACACCTCAATACCACACCCCTCACATGTCTTTCTCTTAATGGATTTCTTTCATAAATTGACTGATGTGATTCTCTAAACAACAGAACAACGCCACAATGCGTTATTGTACTTTCACCAGGAATTTCTTCAATTCAATACACCAACAATTTTCTACTTTTCTTGGACATGAATTCTGGAAATCTCTCCAGCAAAGATTAAAATGGTGTATACCATAATATGAACCAAAAGTTGAAATTTATAGATTGGGTGGAGTTTTCAGTCTAAAATTCGATGAAATTTTGAACTTTCTTCAGCAATTCCTACAATAACAACTATGAAGTATTGTGTTCGAAGTTTTGCCAAATTCTGGCAATTGATTTTCCCATTGTAGGGGCGAACATTATAGTTTGATATAAATGATTTGGTCAATAGAATGATTACATGCTAACATTTGTTTTCTTTACGGACCGGAAACTAACACCTCCGCCTACGTGTGAATCCTGGACTCGCGGACAAAGCCGGACATACACACTTCTAAGATAGAAAAAAGTGTCGAAAAGTCATGAGATATGCCCATATCATCATCATATTTGATGACAAGAGAGGCGGACAACATAATGAACTTTTCTTGGAGATCCAAAAGTTGCTTATCCGTTTCAGCCCCCAAAAATCCGCCTTCTTCTATTATTCTTCAATGGGCAATAGTTCGCACTCTGACTTTTAACTTTCTTTGGGATGAATGGTGGTGAGGGTGATGATAAGTCTTAATTCCTACACTAATTTACCAACATGATCATCTTAGGAGGTATAAAAGCATACATACTGCTTTACAAACTCTGTCATACATTTCTAGATCTTCCAAGGACTCGGATAGTAAACCGTCATCTTGTTTATCTTGGTGTTTGTCAATCATCAATATCTTGCCTCGGTAATTTGTAATGGTGAGGTGACTCAATGACACTTTTTAGTTGTGACTGTGTTTTTTAAAAAATGTTCAATAAAGTGTATACGTCGTTAACTGATAAGTCATTATCATTGACGCAAGGAAGGAAACTATTCTTTAAAGACCCAAACCTTGCCGAACCAATTGGGATTTGTGGAGTTGCTATCAAAAGATCAAAGTAAGCAAGATTTGAAAAAGAACTGGTTGATTAAAGATTGATATTCAAATGCATATTGGAATCAGAATTGTGGTGGTTGCTTATATTAGCGTGGGCAATTTTTGGATTGAAAATTAGAATTCTCTGTATGGAACGTTAATAAATATGCATGTAGGATAGCTTTCTGGGAAATACTTGGTCATTTGTAAAGAAACATAATCAGACAGCCATTTCGAAAAAAATATTATGACCATTCTTCGTTCTTATATAGTGGGTTGAATTGAACCGAAATATAAATCCATAGGATGTTTATTCATTTAATTTTTTTCGGATTAAAAAATTCGACATATATAAAGCGAACGCGTCCACAACTTTTGTCATTGGTGGTCAATGTTTCCATTCAATCACTTCGAATTGGAGCAATAGATAAAAAGAAGCATCAAATTTTAATCCCTACATATTTTTATAGACGTTACTTTCGGATAAAAAAGCCTACTGGATTTGGAATGTGCCAACGAGGAAAAAGAATGGGTTTAAACCATTTTTGCAAACCTCGACTGGTAAGTTAGACTGACTTAATATTTCTTGTACCTGCATACCTTTAAAACTGAAAATGTTAATCAAAATGAAAATTTTAAAAACATACAACAGCTCTTAGTGATCGCCCTGTTATTTTGCTGGGACTCTCGAAAAGGAACTGAAGTACATGCATCTCATCACAAAAATGTACGACTTCGAGCACCTTCGAGTTACACAGCCCTTGAAGAGCGTATGGCCGCTGACCAAGGGTCAATTAGCCCTGCAATTGGTTTAGACGAAACGGCAATAGTGGGCCCTTTTATAGGAAATATCGCCGAGGAGGTTCTTCAAGCCCCAAGAAATAAAAAGGATTGTGGAATGCCGTCCATAGGTAAACTCATAATTTTATTTGTTGTTTGCAATTCTAGTTAGACCTTAGTTATGCCCTACTTAAGAGTTTGAATGGAGGACGCGGTATGTAAAAGTAGAGATTTCTCACGTTTTTATCTTTCAAACTCATTCATTTCTCCGATAGAATTCTGGAATTAGATACAAATAACCTGTTCCTGTAATAGATACCAAAGTTTTTTTTATTCGAATTTGTTATAGCCGCAAGAGGACTAGTTGGACCGACTATCAAACGATCCTATTTTGCTTACACACCTGAGGAACTACAAGATAAAGTAGCGGAAGAACATAATAGACAAAAGCGTGAAGTTAAACGGAATGAGATCACGGAAGCTCCGTTGCCGTGGACCTGTGAGACTAAATACGAATGGAAAGACATGGGGGCCGATCATTATCCTCGCTTTGTTCGAACTGCTGAATGCAAGACTCGTAGCTGTTTTAATGGATTTTTTAGATGTCGACCACGACGGTACAAAACAAAAGTTTTGAAACGAGTTTCACCCTCCGATTCAACTTCTTGTGAGGAAGACGATGTCTCTCTCCCGGAAAGCTTGCGATCATCCTGGCGATTCATTACGGTTACAATCAACCTTTGTTGTGACTGTACTGGCCGTGTTCCAGGGGCTGCGGAGGTCTAATTTTCAGACAAAACAAACTTGGCGTTTCTAAGCAAAAAATTAGTAGAGCGCATCTACTTTATGGTAGCCTTCAGAGGCATTTTAAAGTATCCTCTCCTTGTGTTAATTGATATTGATGTACTGTGTGTTTAATAGTAATCGTTTCTTTGGATGGACTAGACGTTTAAAATAATGTAATAAGGTAATTAATAAATAGCCTACCGCAAATAAAAAATTACTCTAGAGATACTCAAAATAGATTATGCGGTATATTTACATAGAAGATGTGATGAGATTAACAAAGAGGTATGATCTCAAAACAGTCAAGTCCGTCTAGTCGTAGATTTTAAATGTCAATTAAATATATAATATTCTGGCTGTTCAAGTTCTGGCAAGATCTCTAATAGATATTCCATATAGTTTGTAGTTGTATTTTTAGGATATTTAATAGTATAAAAGATAGTTTTCGCACGATGGACGATGGTAAACAAGCTCGGAATAATACCCAGATATTTCAAGCAATGTGCAAGATGCGAATTTTTATTTTTAATGTGCTTCAAAGTAGTTAATTCATAGAATGTTTTGTTTTTAAGACTTTGACATTTTTAAACAATTATTTTTTAGAGTAGCTGGTTGTCGCAAACAAGTAAACAACCATTCGATTAACGATTCACAAATTTGAATATGAATTACATTTATATTAAACTTATTCACTAACTAGGACATTAATTTATTATACATTGTGAAAATAACAAATATTATTATTATTAAAGACTTTCATGCAACTTCCATGCATCTGCAGTAAAATTTCTAAAACACATTCTACTAAACATGACTCACATTGATGTTGTTCAGAAGGTTGTAGAACCTTCTTTTTAATCGTAAACAAAATGAAAAACTTATTCAGTGCAAAAGAAAGTCAGAAAGAGAAAATTGAGTAATTTTCTCAAACTGCTTTCCTGACAAAAAGCTCAACGCTATGTACAGCTAGGTTTAAAAAAAAGTATTAATAACAATGTTGTCAGTGTGTGTAGATGTTTTTCAGTCTGTCGATATGTTTAAATCAGAGTATTGAATGTTATAATTAATAACAGTTTAATTTAAAGATTCTTTTAAAATGTGAAATAAAATGTGAAATAAAATGTGGAATTGGGTAATCAGAATTCAAAATCAAGTTATGTACTTCATAATCTGATTTCATCCGTTTGGTTCTTTTTTTAAATGATTGATTTTAAACTCAAATCATATTAATCATTGAAAGATACTTTCCATATTTAAACGGACTTCGCGTACTCCATATTTCAATAAATTAATTTTAACAATTTGGGATTCGGGATTAATCACTGTTTAAATAAAATTTCAAACAAAAGTATCTAAAAGACATTATATCTAATAATCTCTTCTTTCAAACGCTTTCTTTTTCTTTAATGTTGGAAATACTTTGCAGAAACATCCACTTTTCACTCTAATGTGATCCAGACTCCAGCCCGAGACAGAGTTGTTAGATTCTACTAAAGCGTAGGTGTACGTTAGCTGTTGGACACATCTGGACATCCTACGATTTCGACCCTCAAGGAACTGACACGGCTTACCTTCAACCCCTTGGTCACATGCGAGTTCTGTGGGACACGTCATATGTTATCTCCTGTGGTACATAGTGAATTCGTATGATTTGGGTAGAGCAATTTCAAGATACAATGCTAACTCTTCTAATAATTAAGCATGTAGGATGGGAACTTACGATAAACATTTTGTATTTAAACTGTTTTATTAATTCATCATATAAAACCGAATCAGTTTTTCAATTAAAAATCATACTCAAAAACAGTTGTATTAATCAAATCATCAAAGGCAGACCAAACAATAGTCATCGGCCACTGTGCTGCACGTTGCTATCATAATCGGTGAGATGTTGAAATGCCGCATCGATGGATTTCCTCTGCGAAGAGGTTTTGACAGGGTTGGGACGGGACATGACTACAATCAAGAGCACTTAAATATTATGAGATTGTTTTTTTTGAGTATTTGACGGAGGAAAGGCTGGAGATTATCTACACTCTCAATACGACCACTGTAGAGTTGCCACAGTGGCCGATGATTGTTTGGTCTGCCTTTGATGATTTGATTAATACAACTGTTTTTGAGTATGATTTTTAATTGAAAAAAGTGCATCGGATATATTTGTTTTTTATATGATGAATATTGATGAATTAATAAAAAAAAAAGTTTAATATTAATATCGCATAAAGTTCCCACCATATATACTTATTTGTTAGAGGACTTCGCATTGTATCTTGGTATTTCTCTACATGTTCTTCTCAACAACCGAATCATAAGAATCTACTATGTACCAGAGAATCTTTGTTGTATCTTTTCATCTTGGTAAAGCTGTACAATATCATCTGTAGAAATTATATTAAAACAATTTTAAAGTAACAATTTCTTTGCAAATTTATATGCAAATAGAACGGTATGATTTGCTTACTAGATTGATTTCGACCAGACTGGGGCTCAATAACTTCAAACCGCTGGGGACAGCAGGAAATATTAGAATCAATTACGGGGTCAACAACGACTTTATCCGCCGAATTGAACCGTTTACGACCTTTAGTCTTCCGATCAGGTTTTAAAATATCTTTTTCCCGATAATTTATCCCAAAACCTTCAAATTCTTCATCATAATCTGGAATCCATTCATATTTCTGCCTCCCGTTATTTCTAACCCTCTTCACTGCATACGCGCTTTGCAAAAGCCTTCTTCTAAATCAATAAATTGTTTCGCTTGTGTCAATATTATAATTCCCTTTGTAGTAAAAGTAAATCAGAAACTCGTGTATTTATTTTCAACTCACAACAATCTGGTACTCGTACGCTCCCTTTCCTTGTTGATCCTTCTGGGCCTTAGTCCATGTTTTTCAGCAGTGGGGCTCCGAAGTTCTCGAGTTGATGTTTGGACAACCATCTCCAAAATCAGCATCTAGAAAGCAAAGTGTATAAATATTTCACACTTGTCCGTCTGTCAAGCCACTAGAAGAGATCTACCGAATACATAGATATTTCAGGTGGCTCAAGCCCACACTTTATTGTTGACAATGCGACCTGACTTGGCCAACTATTTGAATCATATGTATATGTATGTCCACACTTATTGTGTTTATACCCACATAAATATTAAAAATCCATATAATTATGCTATACAAAGTCAACAATCAACGATATAAAGTTTGCATGTTGTTTGATTTGTCACGTTCATACGGTATTCTAATTATAAGACTAGGTGCAGCAGATGCATTTATTAAAGTGTTGATTGACGAGAATAAAAATCACACATCATGTGTACAGTCAACAATTCATCATTTGTTTTCCTTCTGTTTGATTATAGAAAAGCAGTTTATATGTAAACAATCTATTTTAGGTGTGCTTTCAATATTTAAGATGTTTGATTTTTTTCTTCTGCGAATTTTTACTGATATTATCAGTAAAAATAAATTCAGCAAGTAAACATATTTTGGCTTATAGTTTACACATTTTGGATTCTCCAGGTATGTGATTTTACAATATTTTTAATTTTTGGTAAAATTCGGTTTTGGCAATTATGTCAATCGATATGCTATAAGAAAAAAATGACATGAGAGAGCTAATTCCAATATGCTAATCATGAATTATGGGCTCTGCATGCACGTGTTTATACTTCAAAATCAAGAAAGAATTAAAGCAACTAAATAAAAAAAATCTGTCGGATTCAAGATTTATTAAGCAAATGTTGAAAGTTTGATGATACTTAACACTTTGTATACTCCATAATAACATTACTTGTCTCATAATATGTATAGATTGCAATCAACCCTTGTGCAACGTGCTAATCGATGCAGCAGGTAGTGATTTTCGATTACAAGATACTAAATTAATCAACATTGCAGACAAGCGATTCGAAATGTAAAGAATGAAAAAAAATCAACTGTAGATTATTTAGCTACTATTTAGAAGACCAGAAGGGGTAAAATGATAAACTGACGCCAATTATGTCATGCACTATTCGTTTACACAACAATATTCTTGTCACTACGAAGATAAATATTGACGAAACCAATTGAAACCCTTCTCAATTCCGATATAATATAGTCAAGCCATTCTCATTCCTAAGGTAAATAATAACTTATGAGATGGTACTCAGGAATGTGACTGCTTAAATCATTACAAATTTCATGAGACAAAAAAAAACTAGGAAATTTTATTGGAAAGAACTGGTAAAGCGAGGAATACGGAAATTCGTGAGCAACTTGTCCCTTCATCTTGTAAAAATGTTAATCAAATTCAAAACGTGAGATTTATATAAACTTATAAACCCTCTCTCTCGCTGTCTCTCTCATAAGAAATATTTGAAAAAAGGGTTAAGATGTTAAGAATTTGGTTGTGTCGTTGGGTAACATAAGCTTCATAAAATGAAATGAAGGATGACATTTATGAAATGAATAAGATGACATGATGATAAGAAACACTGGAACGACTTCTTTGTCGCATATGAGGAATTTCAAGTGCATGATACAGTCGGATTTTCAATTTTTAAACAGACTTTTGTGTAAGTATATGTAAATTAAATATGAAAAGCAACAAAATTTCGTTCATCATCACCACCGACCATGAGAAAAAATATTATGAGAATTTTGACTTTAAAAGATTCAAACTCCGGTCGGGTCTCGAATAAATAAAACATCTATATTGGCTTATATAGTAAAATCCCATGAGACATCGTAAAGATTTGTGTCGTAGAGCTAAGTCTGTAGATGATAATAATAATGGCATTAAATCCGTTGACAGGTTCATCCAGAAATAAACATACTTGCCTAGATTTGGATTAAAAACTCTTTCCGTCTTAATACCTTTACGCTGGTTACACATCGGTTAGTTTTTTTTCTGAAAAAGATTCATGATCCACATGCGGTTTTCCATTATAGATTAACGGTACTTGTGTGTCATATGCAAATCGTATTGCAGTTTTACAATTATCGTTATTTTCTATCGGCTTGTGCAACAAACTTGTGTGTATTGGAGTATCGGCAAATATGAATAGCTCAAAGACCAAAAATTATTGCTTTTCTGCCTAAAGTTGTAAACCTTTTTTTCAGGGAGAGATTTTTTTAAATTTTTTTAAAAAAAATTACCATTCAAAACACTATATGCATTTCAAATTCTTAATCAAATGACTAAATCAATTGTAGGGCTTACCGACATCATCAAAGCAAATACGGAGATCCGTTTCCAACTCATTGTGTTAACAGTAGTCATCGGTTGATACTTCATGACGTTATAATTTCATGTCAGAACATTCCAAAAAGTCACGTTATTGTACGCTTGATTTTCAAGGTGGTGAAATGTAATTGTAGACGATTGTTAATCATTCTCATGTATATCTAATATTTTCACATTAACAAGGGTAGATGAACAAAACCAAAATGACACAATCATTCAAACACTGAATGTCCAAGAATTGCAGTCAGATATATTATTTGCAGTCCAACCATGCCTTAAATCAACTGTTTAATTGTTCAAATTATCCGAAACAATTAGAAAACATGTGCTTCTTAGGAAGCGTCCAACGTAAAACTGGAATTGATGTAATCTACAACACAAGTAGTTCAAGAACCGTTCTGTTGATCCACCTACAACTCTCCAGCTTGTCACATCTACATTTGTATGGATTTGTACATACCCACAGAATCTAACGAGGGATGGATGGATTTAGAATCGAATACGAAGCTGATGAAGGAATTACAACTAAAGTGATCTCGTTTCTACAAACCGAAGTACACTAGAAGGTCTGCCTCCCAGTTAATATTCCCATATTCTATAAAAGTCTCTATGCAACTTTACATGCGGCATTTGAGGACTTTGGAGTATTTGAAACCAACGAGAAATCCTGGTTTTATATATGGAAACTTATAAATTAAAACCAATACAGAATCGCAGGGGGGTTTAAAAACAACATCTCTTGGATACCGATCATTTTATGGCATAATGGCTTACTAATTAGGACTAATTAATGATTAAAATACCCTAGCATAATTAGAAGAACTTGGGTGTTTTAAAATACATTGTTATGAGATTCATGTAAGAGTCAAAAGTTCAAAACACTTTTCATACAAATTGATTAACAGATAGAGTAAATATTCTCATTCGCACTTGGTAATACTTGGTATTATATAAAACGGATATGCAAACATTGAAACATTCATCTTGGAATGAGAATTTTGCTGTTTTTTCGTGTGGGATCCCTTGGGTAATTTGTTGATAGTTAAAAACATAAAAAATAAAACTAAAGAAGGTTCATGTTTTGAAATGTATCGTATCTTTCGATTTCACATGCCTCGTTCGTCCTATGTCTATTTGGTATGAAATTCTCCACCCCCACTGCGAATTGAGAGGAAATTGTCACAGGCAAATGAGAAAGGCAATGTGATTAACAAATCAGAGTCAACAGTTTATTGTCAGCCAAGGTGAAACAAAAAATAGTTCCCAAGGGACACAATTATTTATAGCAACTTGGATTCCAAGCAGTATTGAACAACAGAAGAAGTTGAAAATGAGACTTTGGAACTTTGAGATTCGAGACTGATGAGGATGCTTCTTCCCATCAATACAAAGAAGGACTAACTCTTTCAAACTGTGTGGCCTCAAGATTCTCACTTCGGGTCTTCAAAACAAAACAGTAAGTAAAAAAAGGCTAATTAGCACATATTTCTTGAAGATTATTCTCAACCTCTTACACTCACCCGCGATTTCACAGAAGATCAAGATCCAGTATAAAACCAAACAAAAAAATCCACCGATTCTATAATGAAGACTTTAAACGTAACAGATTCTACAAATGAGTGTGAGAAAAAACAATGCGTATGAATCTTCACTGAATTCCTGCCAAGCCAAGTACCATTTATATATGAGGTATATGTATAAATGCCAGTCTAAACCGACCTTTCTCCAAGATTTACCTGAGATTCTTGAGAGGTGTAGAGACAAGTGCATCTCTAGAAGATCCCAACTCAAGGGTTGATTCTTTGTACCTCGTTCAGTAATAACATTCTAGCGTGCCATAAAGCTATGTAATGAACCACAAGTGCATATAGTATTTATGTAGACCCTGATATTATTTGTACTCTATTTGATGTTGTCGCATCAAAGCATTCCTAATACTGACTTGGATTTTGGAGGGTCCCTGCCTTGTAATTTATGGAAAATTTATTTCACCGGCTCGTTAGTTTACTTCATTTTAATTCCAAAGTCATAATCAAGAACTAAAACATATCAAAGTGTCCTAGATATTATTACAAAGCTTCTTTGGGCTTAGGTCGATTGTCGCTATCTAAATAAAATTATATACATCGTCTAAAAATATGCATGTATATGAAAACAAATACAAATTAGACGTAGAGAGGGGTCAGAAATAAATTAAACATTATTATACAATTAAAAATTACGCTCAATATTTTATGTGTTCATTCATTACAACGATAAATAGAACGATTATGTTACATTTTACTTATCATTCAGCATTTCACCATCGTCATTTGTAACAATTTTTTCTTCGATTTATATGTAATTTTAAAGATGCTTACGAAGAAAAAAGCTATGTTTTAGAAACATTATAAATGCCTTATACAGCATTTGAAAAAACGAATACCGGAAAGAGCTGAGGAGGATGACCACCCTCTCAGTAAGAGACATCAACAAATACAACCGTGCCATATAAGAAATTCCTCCGTTTTATTTAGCTCATGCAAGTCCTTAAAGTAATTAACGAGTTACGACGTACAAGCCCAATAATTTAATTCCAGCGCTTAAATACGCATAGTTTGTATCAATACTAAATACGGAACATAACGAAAAACATCATGCGTTATTGACAGATTACAGCAAACCATGAATTATAATATAAGAATCACCTTGCTTTGGAAACACAGCTCCCATTTTCAGCATTAGAATAAGAAGAGCTAATAAGTAAGTAGGAGATATTCTTACTAGTCATTCAAACATATGAATGAACTTTAAAAATGGTAAAATTCATTTTTTTAGAGGCCGCTTGCATTCTCTGTATTTATCCAAAACATGAAAATAATGACATTAAAGAAACAAAACTTTTTTTTTTTATATAATTAGGCTAGTAAGTGCGACTTTATATGGAACAGAGTAGTACATAATAATAAGACTATCAATCAAACGTGGCGTGGATCAGTCTAAAACGATAGAAACCATACAAATATCCATTCCATACTTATATAAATTAACAGTAATAAATATGTAACAGAATAGGAAAAATGATCACTAACTCAGTCAATTTATCTATATTTTGCAATAATTTAAAATATTTTAACAAACCGCACTGATACATATTGATCCCTGATGACGAAACTGATTTTAACGAAGCCTACCACACACGCACTTCTGGTCTGGTGCACTGTGAACTGAAAATGTCACTCGACGGAATATTTTCAACATTTTTACATGACTATCATAATCTAGGTCTGTATGTGTAGGTAGATTTTAAATGTGATGAGATGATTACAAACAATTTACTTAACAGAGTAAGGGAATCATAGTTTTAGATGATTTCAAAAACATGGCTGATATCAAAATGAAACGTAGGAAAAAAAATCTTTCGACCGCTTACAGCTTACATAATATAGAACCACATAGCTTTAAACGATTCCGGGATTAGCAGTTGAAAGTTGTTACTCGCGATATCAATAATCCTAAATCCGTCTGAAGTTCGAACATCCTTGAAGTTTAGCGATCAAAGCTTATTCACAATCATTGAGGGGGAAACTTTAATTACTTCTTATAGAAACTCCCTATCCCTACTCCGAAGGGGGAAGGAGATAGTGGTCTCCATCGTCCAGTCATTTTGGTCGACTAGGTGTCTTCTTCTTTTTCCGCTTGAAACAGCAACATCTTTGAAAAAAATCAATTATTGTAACAATAATTCAAATTAAATTAAATATATGTCACTAAACAAAATAAATCTTACTTCGTTTCCGAAGGAGTTTCAAGTTCGGCTTGTGCGGTGATAGGTGTATTGGAATGACCAGCAGTAGGGTCGTCAGCATTTAACTCGCCATTTGTCGAACTCACAACCTGAAGAAACAAATCAACTTATCAAAATGCTACCACAAAATAAGTATCATAGCCCACAATGCCATTTAACAAATATTTCAAAAATAATTACATAATAGCTATTCAATTCAAATGACAATAAACCGCACATAACTTGGCAATCTAACGTTAATTGGTCAACAAAGCCCTTCAAAGTTCAAAATATCTTGTACATGCTTCTGGTACGATATATAGTTAGTCAGCAAGCGTCTCATTTATGAACAACAAGCAAAAACAAACATTACAAGACAGCTTTAAAGAATACTTCAATATTAGTAATTGTTTTAAGAACACAGAGTACCCTTACAAACTTACTACACATAACTAATTGTTGTAATTCTTTATTGTTTCCATCAATTGTAAATAAACTCAAAACAAATTGTTTTCAGCGGAAAAATCTATCATGGAATTACGATATTATTCCAACAACTAAACGAATTCATACAAATTAAAATTTTCACACGGTCAACACACAATTTGATATTTAATATACGACGACTAGCCCTTTCATTCCAGAGGAGAGGAACTCCAAGTTACAATTAGTTACAAACCTATGTTTGGAGACATGCATTGATTGTAAATTTGACGACGAATAAATGAAATTGGGAATACACCTGGATTTGGTCATTTGATTTTATAAGCAAGACGACTACAGACATAGTGGTGGGTTAAAAAGCTCGTGACAAACGAAAACCATTGCCACATAGACAAATATAATAGCTGACCAATGAAAATGAAAACAACAGAAATTGATGGAGTTATAAGATATTATTTTAGCAAAACGGCGCAACGTCCCCCACATGACATCTAAAGATACATATCTACCCAGCGAGTGTCAAGATAATAAACATCACCTGTACAGAACCGTGTCGATCATTTCCAGGCGTTAAATCATTTCCAAGCGAGGACGACGGCCAATTCTGAAGATTATTATCCGACCATCCACTTTCTTTATTACCAATCGCACCTCCCCCCTGACGCGCAAGTTATTAGAAACAAGAACAACCAAACACAAAATTAGCTAAACGCTGTTAACATATTAAAAGTTTTCTCGTTGTCTCAATGGACGCAACCTATTAAAACTACGTCTAGCTGCTCTCAGTACCCTATCTGTAGGGTGATTGGTGTCAAATGCTCTACAATAAAGGCCCTCAGCGTACATGTGAAACAATTTAGCAACATGAGCGTTGTCATTTTATCATTTGACTAATACTTACTTATTATTGCTTTTGATATTGGAGCTCCTGAAAACTGTCGTGTAAACGAGTAAAATAAAAATGAATGTATTGGTGTTGTTAAACCATTAATATTTTTGGCTGCGGACTATAATTATAATTCCACTACAAAATATCAAAGTGTTAGTAATATCAGAAGAGACTACGACAGATGACTGTCTAGCAATGCATATTGATATGTCGGTACACTATCATCTTGATCAAAAAGTACGGATGCAACACAAAATATATATTAAGCCAAACACAAGACTTGACAGCCAATGGCTTTGGCAGCATCGACGATAAGGTTTTGTGGCTATATGAATAAAGATAAAACTGGAAACCTGACTTTAAATACAAATCTCACCTTCACAGGCCTGGCATTATTATGAGCTGAAGGATGAGGAAGATGTCTTTGATCCCGATGCGGGGATATCACTTCATGAGTTGTCTGTAGCGAACCGATTGGTGTAGACTGCAATAAAAACATTATGATAACATTATGTCTGACATTGAAATAAAGCAGCATAGCTATGCATAGCTATATTAACAGAATAATTAAATAGAAATACAGTCTACTACTAATTGGACAAAATATTGATTTGATAAGCATAAACTAGGTAGATATTTATGTCGTTTTACGATTACAGCATCCTCATAATTTGGCTCATCGTGACAAAATTACTTTTAATTCTACCGAAAACTTGTAAAAAAAAACCTTTGTAGACTTCGTTCGTTTACGATCAGAAGGCGGAGCTGCCCTCAAAAGCCTCAATTCGGCAAAATTGGATGGCTTTTTGTTTTTATAAAGAAATTATCATGCAATTACAGTAAGTTGTGTAGACGAAAGAAAAAGTCAAAGCCCAATGATCTTGATCTAAACAACACTTACCATGGTCTTGCCTGTCCAGTCAAATTCTCCATCGTCTACATAACCCTTCCTTTCGAAGAGATCATGGAACATTCGTCTCAGGTATTCATAGTCCGGCGTTTCAAAGAAGTCCAGTCTTCTCACGTATCGAAGATAGGTGGCCATTTCCTCTGCAAAGACAACGTACGTTTATAAAATATATAAATACTAACTCAAGTAAATATAATATCATGTTCATACCTGGGTAGCCTTCACAAAGCGTTTCAATAGGAGTAGCTCGCTTGGTATCCCCAATTCGCTGGTATCTTTCCTTTAGGGTGGATGTTTTCAATCCTTGCCAAGGCAATGAACCACGGAGAAAGTACATAAACATGTGCCCCAGTGCTTCCAAATCGTCCCTTCGACTTTGCTCTGAAAAATAATTAATTCCATTAAATCGCTATACTTTATAGAAGAAATATCTTCTCTTAAAAAGTTAAAACTATCTCTTACCTCGTCCCATGTGAGTGTTGATACTCATGTATCGAGCAGTGCCGGTAAGACTTTTATGTTCTAATACATATAGGGCATTTTATTAGTGATTAAGTTGTACAATTCAATGACAGACTGTTTGAAATTTAATTTCTTACCTCGGTAGGGTATATGTTTATTAGTTTCAGGGTCGATATACTCCTTAGCTAATCCAAAGTCAATTATATGAATAACCTTGTCTTTCTTATTAGAACTTCGGCCAATTAGAAAATTTTCAGGCTTCACATCCCTGTACACTAGATGCTAAAAAAGAAAGAATTAAACAACATCGTGTTAGTTATATTTAACTTACATTGAATATTGTTATAGGGATTTCAATTACCTTAGAGTGTACATATTCTATCCTATGGAGCTATAAAAAAATCCAATTTTCAACATCAAAACAAACCGTAATTACGCATAATGTAATTTGGATTATAATTCTATCTGGAGATTTCATACCAACTGGATGGCAACCATGAGGACAGTCTTCAAAGAAAAACGCCTTCCGCAGAGATCGAAGAGGTCTTCTAGGCTAGGGCCTAACAGTTCCATTACTAACGCATTGTACTTTCCACATGGTCCAAAATAATACACCTCCGGTACGCCTTCTGCAAATGACCCCAATAAACATTTTGTCACTAAAACTATTGTGTACATACTTGTTGCATGGGATCTGTTTATGATCACATAATTTAAAAGCCATATATACTCGATAAGACGCTGAAGAAGTAGTAATAACAAGATCATAGTATTGCTCACCATGAGATCCTAATATACGATAGAAACGATATTCCATGTGTAGTTGAGGAGCTTTAGTTTTCATGGGTTCCTGTAATATAGAAACACAAAATTGAGATTGGCATTACTGTCACTATCGATCCCAACGTTAATACAATCATACAAATCCAATTAAGCTACAGAGTTTTCTCCTGAACTTACCAATTTGATGGCTACATGCTCATTTGTGTACAGATTCTTTCCTGAAAAAGCAGAAAAACATTGCATTACGTACATTTTCAATTATTGGACCAAATTAGTTACTCCTGCACTTAACTTAAATTGTAATTTATCGACATACTATCACAATATCATGCACCATAAAGAAGTAATTATTATTTCACTCCGTTTTGCATTAATCAAAGCCTCTTTCCTAATACATACTGCAAATTTAATCACACTACTACAGACAACCCAATAATAAATAAATACTTGAAATCTAACGCCATCATAATCCAAGTTAGGTATGAAAACCTGATAAAAATAAGCCAACGAAAAACCAACCCTAAAATAAGTAAATTAAATAGTGTTCGTCCTACTAAACTGCCCCTTCAATAATAAGATAAATTCATCACCAATCATCAGTCAGATATTATGAGGTTTCTTATTCGTGATCAAGCATAGTCATGCATAAAATGTTTGGAAGCAACCCAAGATCAACAAGCAAATCAAAAGTCCACTATGTGTTGTGATTTTTCTTTTCATATCTTCGT
The DNA here is from genome assembly GCA_034698485.1 of Vertagopus arboreus. Classification (NCBI taxonomy): domain Eukaryota; kingdom Metazoa; phylum Arthropoda; class Collembola; order Entomobryomorpha; family Isotomidae; genus Vertagopus; species Vertagopus arboreus. The sequence goes on from JAQGBQ010000001.1 coordinate 39,688, forward strand.
CCATCATAAAACCACTATGCGCCTAGTTAGTTCTTCTTGTGCTTGTTTATTACAGGATGACTTTGAGACCATTCAACCATGAAATCCGATTCATTTAACTATTTGAAATAATATTATTACTACTATATGTAATCAGCATAAAAACTTAATAAAAAGCCTAACCGTTAGGACATGAGAACATCCATCCACACTAACTAAAGTGTTTTTTAAATGAACAATTAGCCAAACCTAGGATTAAATTAACTTGTCATGTAACGCACATATCAACTTTTTTATTTCCTCAGCTCAATTACACAACAACTCTAGGATGTACAAAATACGGATACCAAATGATAATTAAATCTACATGTATCTAAAGGAGACAATGCGTCAATCAGCCAATTTAAAAGGTCTGTCAAAACAACATCGTATAGCAAATAATAATCAGAGTTCTCAGATCGCCACAATACAGTCTTCAAATAACGCAATTGTATATATGAATGTTAAGCATGTTCAGACATTAGACATACAAATTAATTCATCTTTCTGAGATTTAAGTATTAAAGATCCTCTGACCTTTACATAATCTGACCTCAAAAACACCAAAAAAATCAACCTTTCAAGAAAATAATGTAGAACACAACGTTTGTAATGGCAATTGAAAGATACATGTAAATATACTTCATGAATAAGTCAATATATAGATTGATATTATGAACCATAACCATTTAGCCGGCGTGGAAGCCGAAGCAAAGAAATGCTAATTCCTGGTCCTATAAATCCTACATCCTTCACTAAATCTTAATTCCTCAACGAATTTTATGAATCAATACCCAACAGTTGTGAGAATCTGCCAAATTAACTTTATGTGATGTTTCTTAGACTTGCATCGAAAAGCGATAGAAAAATCACCAATAATTATAGCAATTCCACAAATATGAAATTCAAACCGTAAGGAGAATCGATAAACAATTAGGCATCCTTTCATCCATCTAATATAACAGCTTCATCCTTTGGTAGTAATCATAATATAGACTATTTGACTACAGCTCTTCAATACACATCCTAGCAGTTTGAAAGCTAGACTTTCTTCTCAAGAAAATTTAGATAGCGAAAAGCAAACTGCAAAACCACAAAGGATCTTCTTCCTCTTAACGAGGTCGTACAAGAATAACAACCAGCATCAGACATTTGATTAGGATTACCTCTGAGTGAAAGGACAAAACTCTACACAAAGGTTTTGCTGATGAAGCTATAACCCTAGTATACATATATCAACCAGATGAAATCTATTTGTCAGAGAGTCGAACACACAGAGAGAGAGAGACTCTTTAACTTCGATGAAAGACTGAATTAACCCTTCACGAAAGGTAAAAAAAACAGCCTCGAAGGCAAGCAAGCTACTCTTTCTAGAAGAAAGAAAGAAAAAAAACGTATCTGTATCTCCTATTATGATCCGCCTTCCCATATTCAATACTGGGTAAAAACCACCAGCTCAAACTAGACATCATCAAGGATTTTTCAAAATCTATAAGCCACTGCCCACTAGTATTATTACTTGGGGTACAAGTCTCTTGATTGTGAAACCTTTAAAGCACAAGTGGCCATGGCGGGTGTTATTTGCCATTAATGTGTACTTTCACCAATCCATAAATCTTGTAAAATATCATCACTATATATAAGGATTATATGCCACTACTACACACAAAAATCTCATCTTCTCCTGAACTCAACTTCCGCGATACATCGGTTCGGTTCGATAAAGCTAACATAACCTTCAAGATGCAATAGTGGTATATTAGAGAATAAAGCATTGTAAAAGAGAACATAACCAACAGAAAGTAGACACAGAGTATATGAAACCACATTCAACGCTCCTCTTGTTTCAATAAAACATAATACACGAATTGAGAAATATACAAGTATAACAATATTCCCAGTACCTATTCGTCCAAACATTAAAACCACACTATTGCATTGAGTATTTATTAACCATCATCATCAATTTTATTCATTCACTGTGATCCCTGATCATGACATAAACATCAAGTCGAAACCACGCACAAATGAAAAGCAAGCAACACACTACTTGACTCTTCGTCTCTTTTAAATGTCAAGGGTCAGTCGCAGACCAGTTTTGACTCTCCCCAGCTTTCAACTGATATAATGCAGGATTTCAGGGATTTCTCAGAAGGTGCTAATGGAATCGGATTTAAGAATTACAATACCATTGAAGTTGATAGCTTAATCCAATTAAAGTAGGTACTAGAACTTCAGAAAATGTGGTAAATACTTGACGCACACAACATGGTATTTGATTTGATGCATTTGTTAGTATTCACAAGACATAGTCAGCGTTCTACTTTCGCTGTCACTAAATCCTAAACTCTTTTCTCCGGTTTCAAAGACCAAGACATATCCAGCTGTCTAGCATCATCATCAGCAGCAGCAAGGCTCTCAGTTGCCTATATATCAAACTCGAATTGCAGTGTAAGCATGCAAGCTTATCCTTAATTAAGGATTAAATTCAGCAGAAGCTCAAAATTTGTGAAAAGTATGACAGCTACTGCCTACAATAAAAATGGGTTAAATGTCGCAACATTTGTTTTTCTCACTCTTTGTTCTCACTGCTGTTTCTATAATTTGCATATCAAGTAATACTAAGAAGCAAACCTAGAGCTGCCTTTAGAGTTCCTTCGTTCATAGCAAATTTATATTCCGTATGTTGACGTTGAAAATGTCGAAGTAAAGAAAGCTGAGATTGAATCTTAATAAACTAGTCCATTTAATAGTTGCAAGACACTCCAACCTTATCTCGACTTGCTAGAGTCTTAGACTAATCAAGCGAATCTATTTCCTCAATCCTATACATTAAATTAAGTAAGAATTTACATACATTTTCACCCAAGTCCAAGTCATGGGACAGAGCAGGCTAAATGTATTAAAGCAAAGTACCTAGTGCCTAGTACCTGCCTACCAAATACTATGATAAGATTACTAAACCGCACAGCTTTGCTGAAGTAGAATGGCACAACCTAGTAGCTAGCACTAATTAACATTAACCAACTATGCACGCAATCCAATGTGTTGTTGCCGGAGGAAGGAAATGATATCGGTGAGCAGATCGGTTCCCAGTTTATGCCGGTTATTTTAGCAACTCTAAGGCAAAATTATTCAAATCATTTCTACACTATCAAATAAAATTTAAACCCGACGTCCGTTTAGAATAGTTGACATTATTGTCAAAAACTAAAAACCAAACTTTCTCTACAAAATTAATTCATTGAAAGATGAAATTGAAGGTCAAACTGGCAGCATCCTTATGACGCGGTGATGAAATACCGTTTTAATTTGCATATAGCTCTTCATTTCTAATCGACTACTGTGATTCATTAAAATCAGCAATCATACCTAATCGTAGTTCTCCAAAGTTTCCACATCCGATCTTCTTCCCAACTTTGAAATTAGGGCCAACCATCATCACGGTCGAACTACTAGAACTACTTCCAGCAGGATGGTGGGTTCCTCGACTCTGAAATATTCAAAAATTCAATCAGAATTAGATATAATATTATTATAAGAAAGTTATAAATCGTATTAAAGCAACAAGTTAGACATGCCATAGAAGTTCTTTAAACAAAGTTCCAAATAGGTTAAATATTTTTAAATCCAACATTGAATCTTGTTATATTAAAGCCAAACAAATAATATTATGTCGACAACACACACTTAAAGATTTGGAGCTGAGATTGTCGAAAATCGTTAAAAAAATTGAGACTTTTTTGACCGGTTTTGAATGACCTACGGACATAGGCTACTAATATCAAGTCAAACATACGGAGGTTTCTAAAAAAAATATAGTTCACTTTTGAAGATTCGATAATATTTCTGGGCAACGCAATAAACTTGTTTTAAAAGTTTAATAATTTGGCATGGTATTTAAAATTGGGATTTTTAAAAATTAAGAATTTGACCTAAAGTCAACTGAAGTGACTCCAGTGTGAAAACGATGTTATTTCATTTTTAAAACATGTCATTTGTAACCCGACTGCTGTAATTAGTCTCTTAATTGCCTGGTGAGGGCCACTACTACAAAGGAATGCTTCTATTATTTCAACATTTAAAATCATGAACTAACAATAAACTGATTAGTGTAGAAGGTGTGGAAAATAAATGATCATATTGTGCATACCATTTTAAAGGGTTAAGGATATGCATCCACAGGAATAGTGCAGCTGCAGGTGTCAGTTACGTGGCACTGAAGGGTCACCTACGACGTTAGATGTTCCACACAGCGTTCGACTTCCACAGATTAGATTGCTTCACAAAAGATGAGAGTTCCGGCAGGTGTTTTGATCTTGGCAGAACACCGCTTCCCTTAGCCAAGGTTAACCCTTAGCTAAGGAATTCCATGGCCTTATAATTAAACAATGGGAAAGTCCCAAGACAAAAGATTTTATATGGCTTTCCCGATTTTTAATATTATAAGTAGAAATCCTCGAAATATTTGTAAAACAGGAGTAGTAGAGATTTAGAAGAGATGATACTTTTGTCTCCAATGTTGACTGGTTTAATAATATTATCTGCAGGAACTGATGTATGATGTGTTCTACAATAACAATTGAATAAAGGTATTTTGTATTAGTATCTCATTCTTCAGTATTTGTTAAGACCCAGATTTTTGGGTGAATAAATGAATGAAATGAAGTGAGGACTGACAATTGAGAGAAGGACCGGAGCGACCCACACTTACTTACTCGATCAACTTGCTGCTGCACCAGCGAACTCAAAGGCGGAGGACCACTTGTAAAAAGCACCCCTTTGGGACACCACAAGTCCACTCTTCTAAATCAGCAAATCTAAAAATAATGAACAGAATAAAAATTTCAATAAATATTCAGAAATTTAAAAGCTTCGGATTAACTATTTGCATGCAGAAATTCCATAAAAATTTAGATCTAGTTTTTGATGAGCAAGAAAGCAAGAGTTTAGAGGCTCCGTTGCACCTTGAAATTGATGCCAGCTTTACATCTCATTACAAATTCAATCGACTTTTTTATGCAATCCGGTATGTCATTAGGTGTTAAAGGGTTAATTAAAATGTATTTTTAAATTGGGAAATTAAATATGAAATTGATTAGGAACGATTGATCATGTTTCAGAAATTTAGGAATTATTGTTTAGATGAAACGGCAATATTGTAACAGCTGTTTCTCTGCGATCATGAACCTCTAATTTTGAAATTTGGATCACCGCGGAATTCGGATTTTTTCAAATCATATTCAACAACAATCAACAATATAAATTAAAAGTCAAAAGGAAAATAAAGCGGATTAAAAACGAAGGTTAGTAATTTCCAATTTAATTCAATCTAATTTACAAAATTACAACTATTCGCAATTTCGCATTGACGTCTTTATTACTAAAACTGTCTGAATTTGAATTAGTTAAATTAAGTCTTCTTCTAAACACCTCTAGAAGCGTTAAAATGTTTGATTAACAATACTCACTATTGATTAACAGGTTGCAGGTAGTAGGAACAGAAAGATAATTGAATTTCGAAATGAACAAAACTCTGAGGCTAGAAGAAAAGATGAAGGTGGATGTTAAATCTCTAGCACTGCAGGCAACTCACTGGGAGGAATTTTGGATTTGGATCATGAAACGTATGAAACGAACGAAACCCACGATCCACTGCTAGTTTTGTTTAGAAGCATGACTTAACTATCAAAATAGTATTTTTAAGCAAGAAAGATCTATAAAACTTACGATCAAGTATTGATTAATTTATTATTTGTCGTTTGCAAACTTAAACTTAGTTTAAAAACATCATCTAAAATAATTTTTTCAGAACCGGTCGATGATGGAAGCAAATTATCGTTGGACAACTTCAATATAAGATCATGGTGGAAAGCAAATGGTTTATTTCGCTTGTATCGTTTTTCATAGGTAAGAGAATTTTTAAGAAATGCATATATAACTATTTCATTTGGTTCAAAGGCTTATTTTACAGCTACGAACTCAAAAAAATTCAAGGGGTCTTATTCGACTTAAAAATCACAATGATATGAAAATCTTCGAACTTGCAGTGAGAATTCCTAATTGGGACTGCATTTTATCTTATCTCTACGATAGTGAATAAAACTTTATAAAACTTCACGCGTCCATCCATTACTGTCAATCCTCAGAATCAATAATACAGATTAAATACTTGAATGATGGCTATTTATATAAAAATAACCATGTTCTTCACTATCTTGAAATCATTTGATAACCTCGTTTATATTTTTGTCGGTTGACTATAATAACTTTTTCTGCTGACACACCCAAAAGCGCAATCTATCATTACTTCTGAATCTATCATGGCATATCATAATAATATACATATCTTATATCAAATGATGTGTTCAGATTTTGACACACTTTAGCCTTTATAAATACTTGAAATGATATAACTAGATATGATTTGATTTTAAACCACGTATCGATTCTTAAATTTTTAATGACCACTCACAGTTACATTCAAGTCAGAGAGCCGGATTGATTAGCCAAGTCGGTACAAAAGAGAAAATTGAATAATTACATCTCAGGATCTAAATTTGTTCTCAAGAATGGTCTCAAAGTGTAAGATTGCAATCAGAACTAGAAGAATAACTTATTTTTAAAATACCGAATGTATAAAAGTCTTTACATCGATAGATTTAAAAGGATATATTTTTTTCTCTAGGGGTTGGGGCCGTTGTTTTTGCTTTAGTTGCTACCTTTCTATCAGTGAGCGGAAGCTCTTTTGAAACTGGATATATAAAGTTGCAACAAAGCCAGAAAGCTGAGCAGAATGCAATCGACTTTGAAGTCGGGATTTTAGGAGGTATATATGCATATTTCTTTCGAAACATTTGATTAAGGTTAAAGTGGGATTTATTAAAATATTTAATTTCTGTATGCAGATGTAAAGCTACAAGGAAAGCTCGGATTATCTCTTCCCATGGGCGTTGGAAATCCAACGACCGTAGGTTGTGCAGCCGGGGCACAATGTTATCGATATGGAGACTTTGCAAATGTTACGGTATTTTCTCCAACAACACAGAATGAAAATTGTGCTCGAGTTGAATGGGTATCAACTTTTGCAAGACGATTGGAAGACTGTTTTACGATTAATGATGGGGTCCACATTTACGGTGGAGCAGAGATGCTTTGGCAGTATTGGCCTATAAACCAAGCGAAAAAAGACGAAAATCCATATGTGACTGGAGATTTTTTTCAAGGTGAGCTAAAGTTAAAAAAAGCTTTATATAATTGACCATTTGTCTAAAACTGTGATTTGTTTATAGGTCAGGATTACGGGGGTGTTGTGGAAAATTACTGGTTGCTCTCAACTGGAGCTGCCATTCACTAGATGAAGAAAATCCATTGTTTCTAAGTAGGAATTATATTAAATCATTTTACTCCGCAGCTACCAATTTTATTGACTGGCTCATTTTAATTTTAATTTAGGCTGGGATACCGCAAGGGAAAAGCAACTGTGCTTTGTTTCAGCAGACCAGCACCCCTACAAAAAACGAGATCAGCTTACATTAAAATACGACATATGCGTTGGCGAGAACCTTAAAACAGTTCATCAGACAGCAATGAATAAATTTTTTGACAAACCTTCGGGTTTATCTGATGAAACCATGTTAATTCGTCCCCTGTGGTCAACATGGGCTCAGTATTAAAAAATAATTTAATTAATAAAAAAAATGTATATCAGAGATTATTTGTAATTATTTTTTTTACTTATAGATATAAGGCTGATGTAAATCAAGAAATCGTATTGGAGTTTGCAAATCGAATTGTTAGTGAAGGATTTGGGTCGAGTTCCCATGTCGAGATTGATGATAATTGGGAGACATGCTACGGTCAACAAGAATTCAACTCTGAGAAATTCCCTGATCCTGCTGGTAAGACCATTGATTTGTGTAACTAAATTCGTATTTAATAATAAAATGGTTTTATTTCTAATCTAGCTATGGTTCAAGAAATCAAAGACATGGGTTTAAGAGTCACAGTATGGACTCATCCATTCGTAAATTTTGGTATGTAGTTATTTTGCTCGATTTTTTGAAGTACAAGGAAGGTATTAAACATGGAATTAATTGCTGATTTTAGACTGTCCTTTGTTCCAAACTGGAGTTCAAAACGGTTACTTTGTAAAAGACGGTAAAGGAAAGTCAGGAATAACAGGATGGTGGACAAACGGTGGGGGAAACGCTGGAATAATTGATATGACCAATGATGACGCTGTGGCCTGGTGGAAAGCCCGATTGGATAAATTAGTGAATGAAATAGGAATCGATTCCTTCAAATTCGATGCTGGAGAAACAAATTGGCTTCCATACTCTACAGTTCTCAACGTGGATGAAAAGCTGGTCCCAAATGCTTATACCACAAAGTATATTGATGCACTTGCTAGTTATGGTGGACTAGTTGAAGCTCGTGTAGCCAGACGGAATCAAGTGAGTATTTTGTACAATCTATCAGATTAAATATCAGATATAATCATCCGGAAACTTACAATAAACGTATATTTTTCAGCGACATCCCATTTTCACTCGAATGCTTGATAAAATGAGCCACTGGAATTATGATGCGGGTCTTAAATCCATGATTCCAACCGTACTTCAATTCGGAATTGTCGGATACCCCTATTGTTTGCCTGATATGATTGGAGGAAATGCTTACGGTGACTGGCCGAGCAAAGAACTATACATTCGATGGATGCAAGTTAATATTTTCATGCCAGCTGTACAGTTCAGTCTTCTCCCATGATGGGATGATCATTTAGACGCTGAGGTCAGCTAATTATTTTTCAGTATATTGTTGTACCGTTTTAGGTTTAAAATTGCATTTAAAAAAATGTATATATAGACCATACAAATCTGCAAGGATGTTCTAAACTGGAGAGAACAATACAAAGATGAAATTTTAGCCGCTGCAGGAGAAGCCGCAACTTATGGTACTCCAATAAATCGACCGATTTGGTGGGTGGACCCTACTGATCCAGAGACATTCGATATTGGACAATGTAATTTTGTGTTTCATTTTTAGAATTTCAATTCAATTCTGATTTTTTATTCTAAACTTGTTTTTATCGTGTTATAGCATACATGCTTGGAGACAAAATATTGGTAGCTCCAGTCGTTGATGAAGGGGCGACAAGTCGTGATATTTATCTTCCTGCTGGAACTTGGATTTCTGGAGTTGATAACGCTTCATACACCGGCAAACAATGGCTCAGAGACTATCCAGCCCCATTGAACGTTGTTCCGTTTTTCATTAAGCAGTAATAAGATGGCAAAAAAAATCAAACAAGTCAAAATATATAATATGTTATTCAAACAACTGACATCAAATTTAATGAATGTCGATGTGATATAAAATAAACTAGAATTTACAGGCATTATTTGAAAATTGAGAAACCCAACTGACATATACCTGATAAACCTTTTTGTTTATGTATAATGGCATCAAACGTAGGTAATGAGATTTCGGTATTTTAAAACATTTAAAAGGGTTTTTTTAAATCTTGGTTCAAGTAATGCTGCATGGCTTGATTGTTTACATGATTAAAAGTTTACATTCATTATTTTTGTAAGTTGCATTACTTAGAATAGCTATGCGGAGAAAGCAGAAAGAATATTCAGATCATCAAAGCATCCAATTGTTCATTCCTAAATTACCAGTAAGTTAAAAGTACTCGGATCTTGTTTAAAAACAAGCTAGAGCACTAGAGCCATTAGTAAACTTACGGCGAGTTTCCCCAGTCAAGAAATACTGATCTTCGATTCTACATTTGGAATTGCATTATTATTCTCGTTATGATTCGTTCATCCAGTCAGAGAAAGTTCAACGCTTTATATAAGAAATATCTATATAAGAATTGTAAATATAAGAATATATATGAAACACTAAATATAAGATAAAAGAGCTTATCTTTATATATTTCAGATTAGTTTGCATTCTGGATGCAATTCAACGGTTCTTCAGTCAGTTCCCCCCGGGGGGTCACTGCAGCATATCCTTTACTCGTCGTCTGACTGCAAGAACGACTGACTGACTGGGTCATTTCCAGGGAAGCGTCGAACTTTCCAATACTTTCAAATGTTAATCCAAAATCTGAAATGACACATCTCTTTGTTCAGTGTCTCCCAGAGATGGGCAAGATACTATCTTTTATATCTTAGATAATATAGCCCTGTATCTTGTTTCTTTCATTGTTGAATAAAGTATCTTAGATACATTCAAAGATACAATGTACAAGATACTTTTTTTAAAATCGCTGAAAACAGTAATTTTGCTGAAATTGTAAATGTTTTAGAATATAAAATCTAAAGAATTTTTCCAAAGGTTGATGTTTGAAATATAATTCCTTAAGTCGCCCACCTTTAGAGGGTTTGAAATATGATCATCATAATTACATATACCGAAAGTAGTTAAATAAGCCCGTTAAATTAAGGCCTTAATTATCCCTCCCTCCAAATAACTTCCCATTTTTGGTGGGTTTGAAATATTAACCCCCGGGGTGACGATTTCACCCATTAGGGTACAATAATTTTGAAAATTTTATTTGTATTATTCAAAAAATTAAATATTTCAAGTATGTTGCCCAGCTCTGTCTCTGGGACATTGCGTACTGGTGCACATTCCTGCTGAAAGAAGTGCTCGAGGGAGAATAACCCAACTCAACTCTTTGAATCCAAGTTCATTTGCACACAGTTCTTGTGTGAGCCACCTTGAAGGCTGCTTGCACCTCTCCGCTATAACAATTACCACTACACTAAAAGTTGGAAGTCATCACTCGCTCAATAACACCAGATTTAAAATAATTACAGTTAACTTCTCTTCTGCTGTTCACACTGGCTGCTACCAGTTAGTTTGTAGTTCTACGGAATGGGCTTCAAGGAAAGGTCCGACGAGTCAGTAATATTTAGGGAAGTGTTTATCATGAGTTCAGTATTGGAATGGTTCGGAAGGACCTTTCGGACAGAAAAAGCCTATTCTATTCCCGATGAATGCACTGCCCTACTAAAAGGCTTAGCAAATGTGGGTGTTGTAGTGATCCTAGTAATTCTTGTGTCGTGCCAATTACCCGTAGTAACAGCTAATAATCTGAATCCGAAGCCTAGTGTGAAACAGAGTGAAACGGACTCTTTGAATATTAATGATGATTTACAACTAGAAGAGATTATTAACACTAACTATATCGACTCAAAACAAGCTGTGGACGAAGACCCGCAGCATTTCACACATCAGTGGGCTGCCCACATTGTCGGAGGAAACGCTGTAGCTGATAGAATCGCCCGAAAACACGGTTTTATCAATGCAGGAGAGGTAAGCAAATTACTATTTTACCAGTTCGCTAATTTCCCTAATTGACACGGGACTCTCAAAACTATAGTATCTCTCTAATAATATAATATCGCTTTAGATGTAATTTAGACTGGCCACACAAGCTTGAATTTGATAATTAGACCACTGGACTCTTTCCTGTACCACTTGGGTCAACGGCTTTTGATGATAGAGGGAAAACAATGGAAAGTTTCTTATTGTTCTTATCAGTGATCCTTTAATCGGAATCATAGATCAAACCACGGCTCAGTTGTTATATTCTCCTCTGCTAGTGTACTTAGTTCTTGGAAATGTTATAATCCATTTTCGCTAATTGATTTAGATAGACAGGTAGAATTAATGGAGGGAGATATAGTTCAAGTTGAATCAGGAAGTTGTTAATTATTTTAATGTAATAATGATGATTAGGAATGGCGTATAAACCATATATGGGTTGCAATGATCCTCAATTACTACGGGGTTTCTCTGATAAGTGCAGGGCTGTGTTCCTAGAATAACTTGCTCCAAGTCTCAATCGATGAAAATATGAAATATGTAAACAAAGCTTGTTTTGGTTCTTCTCTCAAAGTAGATATAAAATCGAAAAATCTTGATTTCGTGATTCTACGATCATACGATACATACATCTTTAGAATTCAAAGTACTTCATTTCTATCGATTTAATACATTCTTCGTGAGAATCAAGAATACATCCACTCCAGGATTATATTAAGCGTTGAAACCTTTTTCAATACTGTTGGGATATAATAATAATAATAGCCGGCTTCTTTATTGTATGTGTCATTATACTGTCAAGGCTGATTCAGTAAAGATTTAATTTCGACGTTGAATGAAAGACGACGACAGGAAAATTCCAAGATATAGTAGGTTGATCCTATAATTCAAAAAGTTGACGGGACTCTGACATATTTGGGGGGTTAGAAATAATAAAAAGAAACTAGAGCAAAGTGTAATAATATATAGATCAACAATATGAGTTGGTGTTGCCGTTTCTGATTTCCGTAAACTGATTGTTGAGATGGAATGAGAACAGACACGATGTCACAGAGTTCACAGTCTGTTCAGTCCACACAGTGTCTAGATAGAAGAAAACAAAATAGAAAGTCCGACCCAGTAGTAAGCAGCCGATCCAGAGTTTTATTATACCCGACGACGCTGAATTTGAGTGTTTTGGATCCGTATTCTTTTCTTGGCCTTTATTGGCAACTTTATTATAGTTCCCAAGTTAGTACTTCTACTTTCTCTAGAGAGCATTTTTTGTTGTTGATTCTTTAGCTATGAATCTTCGATCTGCGAGGAAAGAGAATAAGGAATCTTCTTAGACGGAGGAGGAACATGAGAGAAAAGCATTTCCAAAAGTATCTAGACTACTTCTTGACTCCGCGTGCAAACTGCTGCTGTGTGAGATTGTAAATAAATGCCTTCCTTGCACTGGAAATATAACATTGTCTGCTGCAAAACATAAACATCTTAGAAAGTATAAAAAACTTTGGCTGCACTCTCATTTTTCATCCTCAAAGACACACAACTAAAATAGCTTCCAAACATGGACATGAAACCCGACTCTGAAACTCAAAACCTATTTAATAGGGAGTAGGGACTGAAAATGCAAAACATTAGACTGCTGGACTAAAGTGGAGGAGGGAGTCGACAATTATCTTTGTCTGGAAACTGGGGTTTAAGGTTTAAAGAATTGATTGAAATGCATACTTTATGAGTTGTTTAAGCCTCCTCGCTGCCGGCCTTTTGGTTTGTTTTCACAGAATTAAAGATGAACTGTATTGCATTGGAAGAGAGTAGTTTTTGTAGCAATAGTAGTGAGTATAGTAAATAGTAGTAGAAGCAGCAGCAGCAGAGTTTAATTTAGTAGAAAGGGCAAAGGTTGGTTCAGTTGTTGGCTAAAAGAACCTAATATGGGCTTTCTCCTGTCTCATGCAAACTCTTCTAACCGGACTTAATGAAATAAGAATGGGCATCGGAAATAGTTCCGTCTTCCGTCTCTCTTGATATCCGATTTCTTGGCTAGGCCGGCCGTTGGGTAGCATTCAGATCAGGCTTTCTTTCCAGAGTATCTTCACTAAACTCCAAAGGCTAGGATGTAATTAAGGTTCGTGAGATGTTTTCTTAATCAGTAAGATATAGTCGTGTCTGTTGAAGATTCTCGTTAATTAGCCTCGAAATGTGTTCACCATGGATCAAAGTCATTTGAAAAGATTAGGCATGAAAAGGATTGAGTCTGAATGATTATTCGTATTATTCTTCCTGGAGGTTTTCATCGTTATGCACGCAAAGCAAACATTATAAATACATACGGATTTATCAGGGGATTCGTACGTGATGCAATTACTACATTTTTACGACTGTTATTAGCATATGAACAATGATGTTTCTAATTCCATGATGGGACCTTGTAACATCTGTACATACCATAGTTATTCAACCTCTGACAAAAGTGGCATACATTAAATTCCAGCCATTCCAAGAGTAATTAGAATATTGAAATCTTGGGTTATGCATATTATTGACAACAACAAGAGGAGACGAATTATTTAGTTTATTTATACATAATGAAATTATCAGACATAGTCACTTTCGAATTTTCGCCATTATTCGCATTTTTAAGTGCATGTACTTCTCAAATCAGTTATAAATAAATGTTATTGAGTTTACTACGTCATATTATGTCATTTTAAAATGAAGGATTGTTTGTTGGATGCAATGGTGGTATGAAATTATGGAAATGCTTAACGGCACATCCGTAAAATATTGTATGCATGTGATTCAGTGCCAGCTGCTGCATTTTAACGATCGTGTTGACTTTTTGGATGTTTAGCCACAATCAGCCTTGGCTTACAGGGTTTTTTAAAAGGCTTACGTGGGTCCGGGTGTTCTGATTTTTCTACTTGTTGTTAAGAGTAATTCAGTATTTAAATGCTGGGAGGGTTATAGTTCATAACTCAACTGATTGTAAATGTAAATATATGATTGATTGATAATTGTTTTCCATTTTCGTCCGTGCGTACAAAACATAATAAAATGTGTTATTAATTTATTATGAGTTCATGAGTAAAGTTAGGTACAGTTTTTAATCAGATTCGACGAGTTAGTGTAGGATTGTAGTCCACGATACCTTCACGTGAAAGAGAATAAAAATATCATTGGAAAATTTATAGAAGTGTGAAAAATATACATATAAGGTGGATGAATGAGGAAGAAATGAATGACTATCGAATCTCCAGGATTGAAGAGTAGTTGCTTTCGATGGAACAAAATCTATTCTGTCATCTTTACCAATATTTACTGATTCAGTTTAAACCAGTCACTTAAGGTGTTTAGATGGAATGTTTTGGTAGCTGACATACAACCTTGTTATTGTAAATAACTTAGAATTAATGGGTTTCAAATCATTGAAATGCAGTTTATTAATCCGGGTGTTCATGTTAAAAAACATAAAAACTCAGGAATGCACGTCGTTCTTATCTGAATATTTTAAGCGGAATGACGTCAAAACACTAAATCAAATTTCCATCGGCCATTTAAACATATTTTTCTTAAGACCCGAATCACTAAAGTTATTGAGCTTATAATGAATTTGATTTGACAGCTTGGAATAATTGAGAGTGAAGAAATAGTTTGTAATACAAAATAGATGCAGAAGTGACCTACTAGTATTAATTGTCAATGATTATTTTTTAAACTGTCCAAAATTCTTATCTTATTGTCTTGTTATTTTATTTATTCGAGATGATAAATTAATTGTTTACAATGAAATAGGATGAACAAAAAAAAACTCAAGCTCGTTCAACAACAAACAGAATAATTTGTTCAAATACTCTAGGCATTTGAAATTTAGAGAAAGTGTTTGTATTTGTATGTTTTGTTACTGATTTGATTCAAAGATGAGGACGTAGAACATCTTCTTTATCACAAATTTGTAAAGATAAGTTGTTTAGATTAATTGAACCTAAAACTGCTGTTATATGGTTTGTGCGTCAGATTATTTAGCAATTTTTAGGCTTATTGGAGCTTGAAATAATGTTAGGAGGTAGAGTGCACAGGCTATTCTGGGTGATGATGTTCTCAGGTAACGTTACGGTTATGTTATGGGACTTCTGGGATAAATGAGAATTTTAACTTCAAATGGTTATCTTTATTGCTTACTTGGTATGAGCCCTTGCCTTGTCTGCAAATTGTGAAAGCACAGTTTGTTCTAACTACTTGTAAAGAATTAAGGCATTAAAGATCTTTGGCATGTTGGAGCAAAGATTTACATTTTATCTTCTGTCTGTGTCCCGGTTTGTGTGGTTTTTTGGAGCGTTGTAAGATTCTTAAGATGAAGTCATCAGTTATTGCCAAAAGTAAATGAGGTGGAAGTGTGTATTCTAACCATAAGTTTATAGATAAACGACAAATCTATATGCAATCTATGTATATTAAATTATTATGAATTAATATTCATCTGTGTATAGATTCTTGTACATCCAATGTTTGAGATTTTTTAAACTACGGAATTTATTTGCCAGGTTATAAGCTAATTGCAATAATTATCGTTGGGCTTCATTAAAAAGTATTTTCACTGCCGTTTAAACTTGATTTAATTGTTTATTTAGGCAGGAGGGTTGTGATTCAAAAAAGCATGGTTAGATACTAAGTAGATGAAGAGATCAGTGCACTTTACTTGATGCCATGACGAGAGAATGGGATCTCCTATACTTTACCTTCATTCAACTCGTTGTTTTCAGGGGAGCATTTCCGGAAGGAATTTGGCATGATGCTTATCCCTCTTTTGTGGCTTGTTATATATTTCCTAATGATGCTTACTACTGAGTAGAGTCAACTAGTGCACACGAGGTAGTTGTGGCTTTTGTGATATTATTGTTAATGTTGGCTATTTTAGTTTTAGACGCATTTGTATTGGAATAGACTTTATGGAATAATAGGCTCAGAGCACAAAGCATTCGCATTTGCATTCTATTGTTCAGGCAGGGCTTTTAGAAGGCGGAAGGAAAGAGCTGCAAAAAGCGATAAATCGTTTTATTTGCTATGGGTTTATGGACGTTGGTCTTTGAGTCTTTGTGTAGGACACTCTCCTCAACATGACAATTCAATTGTTGATGGTCTATCAATTATGCTTCTGATTTGCCATATGTTCTGTGCATTTTGAGATCGGCTTGTTGTATTTGCTTAGTAAGAATTTGGTCTGGGTGTTTGTTCTCTGATGTCTAAAATCGCGAAAACAATGAAAACCAGGGAATGAAATGTATCTAGGACAGGCCTATAGGCTACATATGAAATTTGCATGTCGTTTGACAGTTATCATCAGCTGTGCTAGTTGACTATAGTAATTACATGGACTTAGTTTTGGTTCATGTTTGAATAAAGCTGGCGTTTGACAGTAATTGAGAATAACTTGGTATTTATATGTAACGCAGTGGTGCTGTATTTGAAGAAAATGTTTGTTTTCATGTAAATATACATACTTGCATGCAAATAATTTTATGGAACAAGTTGGAGTTGCTTTGTAAATAATAAAGCCTTTCAAATAACAGAGTTGTCGATAAGTTTCAAGGATGGGGGCGTTCTTTGTTGCAAAGTAATGCCACTATCGGAACAAAATAAAAGAAAGTAACGAATAACCGATTGTTGTATCTGAATTGACTTATAAAAATTATGTGGAAAAGAGGGATTTTGCATCATGAACATTATTTATTGTCTAGTTAAAATTTCATGTCCCATAGTGCTATTTGTCGGTTCGAAAGTAAGTAGCAGTACCTAAACGGCGATTAAAAGGTACTACTGTAGAGTACTGCAATAAGAATATCTTACCTATTCCATTACGTCGTCGAATCTATTTATAGTATGTGGTTATAAAATTGTGATCAAAGGGTCGTTTTGATATCTGTAAAAAGTTGATGGCGACGAAAGATAAGTTTGTCAAACAGACTATCTACTGCTATGTGCCTGAATAACTATTTAGACTGGGACGAATATCGTAAAAACATTAGATTCGCCCAAATGATATTGGATCATTGGATGACATCAATGACATCACACGCAACTATCGCCAATGTATTAAATGGCTTCACATCAAAGTGGTAAAATTAAGTGCAGACATTCGGGGCTCGTTGGCGGTTTTTGGTCTTTTCATGTTCCACAGGAGAGTAAAAAATGGAAATGATTGTTTACTTTCTTAAGCATACAGCTTTTACGGATTCATCCTTGTTGGAATGTTTATGTGGACTTCATTTTTTTTTCGTTCCTCCGAAACCGAAATGCAATGGAGCTTTGCTGACTACTGATGCTAGGCCAAAGTCATTTTGAAAGTTGTCGAAGTGTAAGTACAGAAATAAAAAAAGATCATACAAAAAATGAACCCCCAATAAATGTCTTGGTAGGATACTTATGGAACTTGTCTCCCTTCGTATCTCAAAAGTCAGTACCAGCAGTAGTAGAGAAACAACACAAACTGAACCCGGTTCTCTGGTATCAATGTTAAGAGCATTGGAAAAATATACAATTATCTGTTCGTCAGGCAATTTTGGCATCAGTTGCATGTTGTATTTTTGAAACATTAAGTGAGGGGAAAGGATGGCGTACTGAACTAATGGTATGTATGACCATTATATACATGCAGTACATGGCACGTGTCCCTACCGCTGTACTAGTAGATTAGAATCCATTCGAGTATAAAAGAATCTCTTAAGATTTTCGTATTAGACAAGCAAAGCGTCTCTGGTTTCTTTTCATGACATCTGGAAATTTTGGAAATTGAAAAACAAGAGGAGAGCGAGAGTAGGGAGTCTAAAAGTTGGTGAAAGAACGACTGGAGATGATTTTTTGTTGGAATTTTTAGACATTTCATTTTTATGAATGATATGAAATCTGAACGGTTTGGGATTGCATGTAGGAAGTTTTAATCTGTTTTGAGTTATTTGATTGGGGAAGCATAATTTAAACACATGATTTAATTAGAATATGAATTTGTGGTGATGGTAATAGAGCCTGTTAGCTTTGCTTGAGATGTTTTTATTGGATTGAAAGTTTATTGAAGTTGCGAAAGCGATACTTGAGAATGAATGAGTTCTGCTCTGCTGTTATGTTGTCGCGTAGATCGTCAAACTCGAGACTTAAGACGTGAAATAGATAAAGAAAGTAGAGAGAATTTGGACGTTGTCGTAATTTATTTTCGTTAAAGGAAGGAAACAGTGTCACCCGAGTGCTTTTCTCCAAAAAGTATTTCATCTATCGAAGGAAATAAGGCTTTTCATCATTCGCATCAAGTTAGAAGTTGTACGAGGCATTTTCGTTAGCTACGGTTGGTATCACAGTGTGTCTAAATGAATATCCATAGAAGGCTATTTTGGTGGTTGGTGGTGCCAAGCGAAGTGAAGAAAAAAGTGAACCGGAATAAAAACTAGCTTTGCTGTTATGTTTTGTCCCCTCTCTCGTCTTATGTCTTGCGAATCCGATATCAAAGCTCTGCAGCTCATGCATGTATTGATTGATTGATCCTTCCTTTATATTCCTCCATCATATATTGCTGGTAGAGTTGAGACTGTATTACTGAGGAGGATGGGGTCGTGAGCTGTCGTTTCTGCATGGCATGTCAACCCCCTTTGGAAGATGAGAAATATTATTATTATGATAGTGACAGATCTGGCTCCTGCTGGCGTGTTGACTTTGACTGAATTAATAAGGCAAGCTGAAGAAGAGAGATGCATTATTGTTCGGAATGAATTTTGCTGAACATTCTTCTCAAAGAGTTGGAAAAGTCAATTTAATTGCTAGCTCCGATAAGGCTTGAATGTTTTGGTTTTGTTGAAACTAAAAATATAAGCTTGGACTGCTGAAATTCTCAGAATAAGTATTAAAAAAAGAATTTCCATTGCACATTGATTTAATTTGATTTTGATCTCGAGTGAAAGGCATCAAAAGAATGTTTGGGCGACTTGATGGTTGTCATTGTTTTCAGATTTTGAATTTGACTCTGTTAAAATAGATTAGCATTAGCGGATTGGGATAAGTTATGCTGACCTTGAAACTTCAAAGTGTTGAAATACAAGTTTATTGAATTCGTAACTTGATGTTTGTAAATCCTATATATTCATATTAAATAACCAAACATTTAAACAGCTCAGGACTTAAACGATGTTTGTAATTTAAAGTATAATCGACGAATAGCCTTTTGAGAAACTGAACAAACAAACTTTTACATAGAATTGTTTTAGTAATGTAATTATAGATTTCAATTTATTTCTTCTGAAAAGAAGGAAAGAATCATGGAGAAGACTAAGTTTATCTGTAAATAAATTGTGTCTCGGTATTGGTAGAAAGGATAATAAAATAGTGCTCATGTAGAGGAATAAAGAGCTCTTTCAAAGTTCCCTATGGACTTGATTTTGTCCAATTTCCTCGTTTACGGCTTTCTATTACGAAGAGGTACTTTTGGAAACTCATTTTGTTGATTACAGACCGAATGTTCCTTCTATTAAGACAAGGCTGTTTCACAAACATAAAACTTGGACTTTCACTGTATTAAGCTCTTGAAGATGTGTAATTAATCTAGTGAGAAGACGGTCTTGTTACTTCTTACGAAATTCCACTTTCTCTGTTGAAGACAGTAAATGTGAAACGAAAGGAGCTATATTATTAATGTGTTTCCATACGGTCTTTTTATTTACAACTCTAGTGTCATTTGTGTTATGTCAGCATCAAATAGAAATGTTATTTTCTACTAGCACGAAAATATAAAAGATATATCAAAAGATGCAGTGTTATGCACTCTGAAGATGAAGATCGACGTACCATTTCATGCCTCCATGATCATTTGTCTTGTTGCTGCCTTTTGCTGGTGAAAACAGTTCTAGCCTTTCTAGCTGAAGTTTCAAGTACATATAATCATGTCTGTAGACTTCTATAGTGTGTGTGTACATAGAGAAATGTTATTAGTAGACGAATAGGATATACGGGTTTTAATACAATGAAGCTTGGAAGTCTGAAGGAATCCCTAGAAATAAAAGGTAGAGAAAGTAGAGAGCATCATCCCCTCCTTCAAATTTTATTGATATTGCCCTCACCATGTGTGCAAGCAGGTGAATCGGAGAGGTCGGAGGGGGAACTAACTATATAACAGAGCTGCCGTAGGGAATCCTGGAGAAAGTCAATTACATTTCATTGGAGTTTCACCGTTCAGTTGGAAAGTAGAGGGGAGGTTTGCTAGAGAGATAGCATTTTATATTAAATTGTCTCATTTTATTGGCTTGTAGTTTAAACAAAATATGCCACGCTTTCTACTCCCAGCTTGTTGTGTCCTGCTTTTATATTGTAGGCTTAAAGGAGAGAACTCATCTTTGAAAATTTAATATCACAGTGCTTGGAAGTATTTGGAACATAAAGTTTAAATATAGTGGGTGGACTTGTGGACAGTCTTGGAAACATTTGGGGGATGTGGATTTGAAATTAATAGATTGTTTCCACTTTTCCATACAAGGTTAGTGAACTGAAATGTAATGACTTGGGGAGTTGGCTATTATCACCACCATCTTATATTCAAGTGGCTATAAAATTAGTGAGAGAAAGAGATGTCAGACTGACGCTTGGTCGGTATATATTTGTATTGTCCAAAAAAAGTTTGGAACTGATGCGTGGAAAAGAGATAACTGTTCTGTAAATGTAGAATAAATAAAGAAATATGCGAAAAAGTAGACAATCCAAGGTTTATCACCCATACGCAGTGTACTGAAAATAAACTTACATCTCGAACAAATTTGAGAGTGAGTGAGAATGCTAACAAAAATGTAGAAATGGCAAACAGAGAACAGTTGAACATTTCTTTAGAAAAGGACCATTTGTATCCATTATTGTCAAGTGAGAAAAAGGAAGAATGAGGTTAACGCTGGGACAAGTGGAAGGTTATTAATAATCATTTTGGTGGAAAGATAAGGATAAAAGTAAGGGGGAAGAAAGATTTGTACATTTTTTTAGCCTTATCTGAAGGGTATGTTTCCATTCTCTTGGTCTATCTTTTAGTGGAATTTTTATACAAGTTTTAAAAAAACGATGTGGAAGATGGAAGAACATGGAATAGGAGGATCACGGAGTATTATGTGTATAGTAGGTATTCATGCAATTTCGGATGTGGGTAAAATGTATAGATTTATGTCGATGGTGTCTAACATCCACTTGAGTCTAGTATTACGTCTGGATAGGATGTCGCAGATGTAAGAGACGGATAAGTTCAAAGTTTACAGAGGCTCAGCCTATGAGATTCCAACTGTAGAACTATGAAAGATGAATCTTGAGGCCAAATATAGTGCATTGCAGTGCTTGCCTGTATATTTACACTAGAATGACTCTTCCAAGTTTAAAAGGACTTTCACCTCTTTTGGGTTACTAGGCTTTGGATGTTTGAAATTTGATGTTGGCGTTCTTGAAAACGGTAAATCTCATTTTATACTACATGTAATAGGGAATCAGGATTTCATGAATAATCCATCTTTAAATTTGATCTCTGTGTATGCATACTACTTGATACACTACACTGTAAAATTGCTTTTATTTCCTTGTATAGGAATCCGCAATATGCAGAGATCATAGTCCAATCCTCGTTCGATGTGTTTGGAATTTTGTAACTGCTTTTTGATGAAGAGCCATTATGATTTTACTTGGAGAAAGACTGCTAGGTTACCATGATCATGGCTAACGATCAACAATAAGAGGGATATTGGGTCACTTCTGTTTTATAATAGTAGTTGGCTAGTTTGATGGGGATGTCGAGAAATGATGAACGAAGGTCTTTTATTTCTGAAAGTTTTTTCCTTTAACGATGTGTCCATTTTAATGTGAATTTCACATTTTCCGACTTGCCTACTTGAGACTTTATTTTTTGTGTACCGGATGTTTTTTCCCTCATCTGCACACACAATCTATATAGGTAGTTTACTATGGCGGTGATAGTAATTTCCTTTTAAAAAATGACTAGTCTCTAGTGTGTGTAGCAAAAGGGGGTGTTGATAAGACCCTTTGACATCGAATGAGATCTAAAACTGTTGGTTGAAAAATGAGTACGTCGGCCCAGTTGATAGCTTGCATTATTCATGGTTGATGGTGAAAATCCTCAATGTGACTGAGATGTATTTTTTATCGACATATCTATATATATAATATCCCAATCTCACTGTGAGTCAAGCAAGCGCAGAAGGCAGATCACGAGATACTCAGTAGATTCTTTTGGCGGGAAATTTAAACTACAACCAAATTTGCATATCCGAGTCGACATGCTCTATTTATCAATTTTTATGATTCATATCCGATTTTTGAAAGGGTGACATATTCGGAATATTCTGGTGCTGCAGGCTCCTAGGAGCCGGGTTAAATTCTAGTCGAATAATAATAACCCTAGCCGTGGCAGTGTTAGATAAATTGTGCTTTATGATTGCGATAGTGATTCATTTTTTATGGCTGACTAGAAGCAATTTTCTTAGATTGGGTTTTAAAAAACTAGAATAAATGGTGTAAAAAATAAATAGGGTTTTAAAATTATCCAAGACTCTGGACTGCTGGGATATGTGTTTTCCGATAAGCTAATATACTAAGTGTGCATGTTATAAAAATCTGCAAAGGATTTGGTTTTAAATCAAATGAAACGAAATTCGAAATAAAAACATCCTTCAAGTGTACAAGAAGAATAGAAACTCATCAAGGAAGGTATTTTTTGTGAGGAAATTAATTGAGGCTCCTGCTTGAGTCTATTTTATCGACGGCATTTTCCCGTCTGGTAAATAGTTTCCATTGCTGAGTCGGTGTCCATTATTTTTGTGGAATCAGTCGGGCTTTCTTCTTCTTAGTCGACAATGACAAAATATATATTTCCAGTCGTAGCAGCAGCCGGATGCTATTCTACAGGAAATGAGTGGAAACTTACGGTGAAAGATATAAAATGCTTGTGAAATCTACTCTTGCTGATTGGAATGAGCTGGTTTGGAGCTTCATGTTCCAAGTTCCTTCCATGAGAGTTTAAATGACTATCCCTGGTTATCTTAAAGAGAAGGTCTACAATTTAAGGAGAAAGAAAGAGCAGGTGGTATTAAAGTTGAAGCTTATATGAGATAAAATGAAAGGAATGTTGAATTATGTAGTTTTTTACAATCCGCCTTGCAATTTATCCAGAATGGGAGAAAAGGAAGGAAGTTTGTTCGGTCTGTGCCTTTTTTTACAACTTTTAGTGTTGATCAACGAAAAATAAAAGTACAAGTGTGTTGAATTTAGGTCAATCAATGATTTTGCACATAACTTTAACTGCTTTAAACGAAGTCTTAAGTTTATGTAGATTATCCAATTTGTTTATATAGTGGAGAAGGAAAGCTTTGTTGCAAAAGTTTTGGTTGGAAGATCGTATGCATTTGACTGCAGCAGGGATGACGGCCAAAGAGTGGAACTGGATATAAAAAGAAACGAAAGCATCTTTGAGTGGGGGCTCCATTAACTGTAGTTGTAGCAAACAAACTGACATGGTTGAGTCGGAAAAGGGATGCACACACAAGTTTTCTCCTTCCTCGTTCTTCCGTGTTCATATATGCCTAAAAGGCCATATATATACTTCTTGGATCGGTGTATGAGATCGATTACTCTGTTTAGGTCCCTGAGCAAAATGATGGAACTTGTTCCGTTCAGCAATGTTGTGAAAGATAAATTTGATACGCCCGAGTAGGAGATAGATCTTATTTACAGAAAACAGAATCAGAGAAAGAGTTTGGTCCTCTGGGAAAAGGCTGTACAACACGGATGAGAGAAAGACACTTGAGTTTTCTTGTGTTGTCGAACAGGAATGTCCGATGGGAGATCTTGGATTTCATGATTCCTTTCGACGTTCGAAGAAAGATTAGAGCGGGGCTTGAAACACGAAATTGTGCTTAATACAGATTGAAAGGTGTGAAATTCAAGATGCTAAAGAATTCTTTAGATTTTGTTGCCTTGTTGCATTCTCGCCTTACTCTACCTTTCAAGAGGTTCAACAAAACAGAAAAGAAAAGGAGTGAAAGTAAAATCTTATGTTTCATTGCTTTCTTTGTGTATCGGGCACTTGTTGTTTAGTAACGGAGAATGGAAATGTCATGTGCGTTTAGGATTTAATGCAACTGAGCCAAAGTAGAATGTAAAAATATAAGCAAGAAGGTTTTGTTGAAGTATTTGTTAAGCAAAAAAGGCAGAGTATCAGCAACAAGGAACTTTCAAGACTTTGTTGAACAACAAGATGCCTAAATTTTGTTATTCTGATACTCATGGAGAAATGAATTGAAAAATCATGTATTTTTCCTTTCCATCTCCTACAGTTTAAATTGATACTTATGGATTCTTGCCAACTGTTGAAAGTTGAAAATAAGGGGTATTATTCGTTTTTGACAACTTTTGTTGTATGGTTGGAAAGTCCATGAACAATGATTTGTTTTTAAGAGGTTTGTTTGTTGTTGAAATTCAAGTTTTATTTTTTGAACATGTCAGTATGTTTTTGGATTTGTTAAATAAGATGTTGATAAAGTAGATGGAAATTCAAAGGACGCAGATTGTTATTTTTACAAAAATAATAGTTAGAAAACTTATTGTTGTGCAAACAGTTGTTGTTGAGTTAGAAGAAGATGAATACAGTAGTTTTATGGAGCTTTAGTAATCATAATCATAAGATAAGCAAAAAAAAACAAATAAATATTGTGATAAATAATTTCCGCAGAAAAGAGCTAGAGGAGATTCGGTGTTTTGTAATTATGGATAAGAAAGCAGAAAGAAAGGAAAGTCTGAGAGAAGCCAGTGTTCAATTTAGAAAGTTTCTAATCTGTAATCTTTGTATGTATAAGAAAGCGTGTTAGAACATAAGTGGCTTACTCGAATCCAGAAACAGCTGTTGTTCTAAGAAGGTCTGGAATCAAGGATTGGATGAATAATCCGGGGCTCCGGAGTAAAGAGTTTCGTTACTAGGATTTAAGGGGAAGGAAGAAAAATTTAGAACATTAGTGATGACTTGTAATTAGCTCACATGAAGGTAAATAACGATTATGCAGTATTTTCTGTTGAACGGCTAGCCAACCAACCCCAAACCTCTCTCTAGTAGAAAGTTCTAAAGAGAGGAAAGAGAAGAAGCCATGGTAGAAAAGTTGAGATGATAATGAATAGAACTTTTAAATTCCTTAATGAGTTCTCATCTCCTATCTTAGATTCAAAGAAGTTTTCATGTTTGCAGATACAAATCAGGCGTACTGTGTGCTTTTCCTTATGAATACCCCGGCTGAAGGGAATTAAGAAACTAATGTTATAATTCAACATGAAATTTAGACGGTTACCCTTTTATGCTTTATTTAAACTTATTTTATGGGTGTTCATATAACGCTCTGCCTTATTCATCTCTATTAAAATGCTCATATTATTCGGTTTGTACCTTTTTGACTTTCTTGGTTAGGGTATCTTCTAAAAACTGGCAAATATATGAGGTTTTTGGATTCCAAATTATATCGACAATTACTCCCATACAATTTCGTTGAAGTGTGTGGCATCCTGAATTTTTGTAAGAATATAGAACATGTCATGTGTGCGGAGGTAGTAGTAGCCAAGAACTTTGTTTATGATATTCTGTAGGCTTTCAGTCACCAGGGGAAATAATACTTTTGCTTCCGTTTTGAGGGTTTATGTGTAAAATAGCTGTTGGCTGGCTGGATTCCAGGAAGCACTCCTGGAGAAAAGTCTCAACGACGGAAAATGTCTTTCAGCTATCAAGTCTCACGTTGACGTTAGTTGTCTCGGTTTTGTTTTTTTACGAAACTTTTTTCGATTCAATACAGCTACATATATGGAAAGATTGAATGTGACAAATCATGTTATATTCTTTGTGGAGAGCTATAAAGCGGGATATTGTTATTATCTCTGTATCGATAAGGCATAAGTTTGTATAGAAAGTTTATTTCCAAGAAGAAAATGTAACCCTTTGTTATGGATTCTTCTATGATATAGTAGGAGAGTAGAAATCTTTTAAATAGATTTTCATAGAACAGATATTGAATTTTTTGTTGTTGTTGGGATAAGTCATGGACATGGAAATATAGACTGAAATGAAAACCGAAGGTTTTATACCTATGTTGAGACTTTGAGACCTCAGAGTTTTTGAGGTGGGTTTAGTAATAGAAATGAATTAGAATCAACGTCATTTCATAGCTTGATTTGTTTTATTTCCGCATATGCATCTCTGGATTATTATTATACCTTGGTTGGAGTTCTCATTGGGGAAAGAGTTTGAATTAGAATCTAGATTGATCTTACCCAGGGCTTCGTACATTTTGGTATTAGGGAAAGGCGAAGGGACATTAGAATTCAGTATTTGCTTTGGGGATTACGACTTCGTTTAAGCTAACAGAGTCAGTTTAAATACCTACGGCTTTTCCTCCTCGGTCTATTTATATAGAGGTGGGGTACCTTTGTAATCTCCTAAACTAAATAGAGCCCTTTTGCTTGCACGATCGTAGATTTCCCTTGTCATCTTTTATAACTCCTGGATTCAGCGAGAATATAAGAACATGATTAGGTATTTAGTATGTACTCGGAGTAAGAACCCTACTGGCATTCTCCTACAAAGTCATAAACTTACCGGTGGGTGAAATTCATTACGTCCTTTGCATCTGGAGCTGCTCTTCCGTTCTAGAGCCTAAATTTCTGAACACAATAGTTTCGAAGCATTCCTGGAAAATCTTGAATTATATTTTCAAATGATTTTAGATTTGAGAAACCTGACGACTGAACTAATTGGACTCTGGGCTTGTCAATTAGAAAAAATACCTAATTGGATTTGCTTGGTAGCTAATTTAAATGGAAGCCACATATCCACTAATTAGTCCTTTTTGTCTTAAAAATAAGGTAATTAATGGTCAGTGGAGAGAACAACTTCTTATCAGCAGAGTATAATAATTAGTTGAATTAGCTAATTATTTTAGCCAGTTAGTGTATGGTGACAGGGTGAATAATAGTAGACCACCGCTAGTAAAGAAGAAATATAGGTTGACCTGGACTGATAAGCATGAAGCAATATTTCTTAGGAGAAACAGAATGAGGAAATGGATCTTCCGTGTCTTTTTTTCGTAAAGCCAATTGTATTAGCTGTCCAGTTCCCTAGCGCCCTGCGGGTTTCCAACAGATTTATGTCTTAGTCCATATAAACCATAGAATTCTAGTTTGTCATTTCGAATGGTTTCCCATATATAGGTGATGGTAGTTTTTTGTTTGTTCAGTGTTGGGCAGTAGATTTTTCGTTTTTCTGCTGACTTTGATTCTGTAATCAAAGAACGAAGTTGAGGTTTGCTTGCATTGCTTTTCATGTCAGCGTCAACACTCGGCTAGTGTGATTCCCCTGTGGTGTGATAGATGAATTTTTTTTCTGTACGACTATATGATAGTGGTTTTTATCTACTTCATTGTAAATAGCTAGGTGTTTACGTTATCAGACTAAAATGTCCGGAGAGAGAGAGAGAGAATAGTTGCAAAAATACTATGTGAAAATAGAAACCGAATCGACCAGTGACTGAAATAGTAAAAAGTAAAAACAAGCTAATAAAACTGTGTGCTGCTGATACACCGAATTAGGTTTTAGAGATAACGAACTGGGAGGAACGGCTGTCGTGAAACTCGCTTTGGTGAAAGTCCTTTGTTTTGTATGGTCTTTCTTCGGCATTGGGTTTGCAATCGAGTTTACACACTGAGGAAAAGTTGAGGCATTCTGAGAATCTCCCTTGGGAGTCTATGTTACCGTTAGAATTGTTTTGTTCGATGTGCCTACTATCTGATACAAATTTGACACATGGGAACATTGAAAATGAAATTTTGATTGATTTCATCAAAGAAAACGAATTATTCGTCTGAACACCTCGTCCGTTCTACATGGAAGGGAAAAGGGCTAGAGAAATTTTTACAAGAGTCTCGTGTTATAAAGTTGTACGAAACTGGACTATAATTTTAATATCTATTTTTTTAATTTCAGATTTTTCCTGATTATTATCATCTAGTTCATCGAAAGGTTGCCAAAAGGTCTATAGAAGCACATACTGTGGTACATCAACGACTTATTGGAGAGCCTGTGGTATGTTTTTTATATGTTCCTTTACTTCAAAAAATATTACATGCATTCACTCAGTAAAGAAGAACAATCTATCAAAGGATGTCGATCCGTATTCATAGCAGATATCCGGTTATTCATATCGTCATTTCATTATTGTACAAATGCTGTTTTTGTTGAACTTGGGATGTAGGTGAGATGGGCTGAACAGCAAAGAGCAAAACGAAGATCAAAACGTGACTTTCTTTCCATCCCTGCACCATCATCCGGAAAGTCATCAGGGAATGGAGGTGGAAGAAGTAGAGCTGCAAGAAGGTCAAGAAATACTATAGTTTTTAACGATCCAAGATGGCCAGCAATGTGGTACTTGAACCGTGGAGCAGGTTTAGATATGAACGTGATAGAAGCTTGGAATGAAGGAATTACCGGAAAGGGTATCGTAGTAACAATATTGGATGACGGATTAGAGAAGGATCATCCTGACATTGTTCGCAATTACGATCCTATGGCCAGTTTCGATGTCAACAGTTTAGACATGGATCCAATGCCAACGTACGACCTGACGGATTCCAATCGACATGGAACTCGTTGTGCTGGAGAAGTAGCAGCAGAAGCCAATAATAGCATCTGTGCCGTTGGCATCGCGTATGAATCAGGCGTTGGAGGAGTCCGGATGCTTGATGGCGATGTAACAGATGCGGTTGAGGCGCGGTCCCTATCTCATAACCCTCAGCACATCGACATTTATTCCGCGTCTTGGGGACCCG
This sequence comes from Vertagopus arboreus, assembly GCA_034698485.1. NCBI lineage: Eukaryota > Metazoa > Arthropoda > Collembola > Entomobryomorpha > Isotomidae > Vertagopus > Vertagopus arboreus. The sequence continues at coordinate 68,908 of JAQGBQ010000001.1, forward strand.
ATGACGAGTAAGGCTAGAAAATAAGTTACGTAAAACTAAAAAAAAAAATATTTTAATTTCAACACAATTTATTGTATATAAAAAATAGTGGCAAAACTGTTGATGGGCCTGGAGAACTTGCTACTAGAGCTTTTATGGAAGGGGTAAGGATTATTTTTGAATAAAACTCTCTCTAATCTCAGATTCTTGAAGATTCTCTCTAATCAAATAAAAAATCCAAAGAATTTGGGTTTGATATTTGGAGAAGTCGAGAGGTCAAAGTACAAATACACCTGCCTACGTCACTTCAAATCTTAATAACTTTTTTTAAAAACAAACCTCAGGTTACAAAAGGAAGGAACGGAAAAGGGTCTATTTTTGTTTGGGCATCTGGGAACGGAGGAAGAGATCATGATAATTGTAACTGTGATGGGTACACTAACTCAATTTGGACGTTATCGATCAGTAGTGCTACAGAAAACGGTTTGGTTCCATGGTACTCTGAGGCATGTAGCTCAACACTTGCCACTACGTACAGTTCCGGGGGCACTGGAGAAAAACAGATTATTACAATTGATCTCCATCATTCCTGTACCAATTCGCACACAGGGACATCAGCGTCGGCCCCACTAGCAGCTGGAATTTGTGCTCTCGCCTTGCAAGCCAACAATAATTTAACGTGGCGTGATATGCAACATATTGTAGTAAGAACTGCACGTAAGTATTTTTTATTAACAAATTCTTTACTTTATAGCTCCTTTCGTGAATTGAAAAATCATTTCAATCAAGAGTCAAGAGCCATCATCAAAAGACTTATATATTTGATTTTTTTTACTTAGGTCCAAATAACTTGATTGCTCCAGACTGGGCAACGAATGGTGTTGGACGGAATGTGAGTCATTCTTTTGGATATGGACTTATGGATGCTGGGGCAATGGTAAAACTTGCTAAAAAATGGAAAGCAGTTCCAGAACAGCACAAATGTGAAATCAAAGCTCCATATACGGAAAAGAATATCCCAGCGAAAAGTAAAGTGACTTTGGATCTAAAAGTCACAGATTGTTCGGGTGTGAAGTTTTTAGAACATGTGCAAGCGAAAGTAACGTTGACGTCTGGCCGACGCGGTGATTTGCAGATTTACCTTGTATCCCCATCAGGAACACGATCTGTCTTACTGGCTCATAGGAGACATGATTTGAACCGCTCCGGCTTTACGGATTGGCCTTTTATGTCTGTTCATGTAATTAATTCTTTTTTATTATTACATTCACTTATTTAATTCACAACACTCCATTAAATTAACGCTGAATTAAAAGTTTAAATTCATTCAATTTAGTCAAAAAAACGACAATTACAAAAAACGAAAATTCTACAAAACATAAAATCATTAAAAAAAACATTTAAAACAATACTTGTACAATTGACTCACTTTTCATATATTTTGTACTATTATAGTCATGGGGAGAAAGTCCGCTTGGAAAGTGGACTCTTGAGATCCATAACGAAGGAAGATACACAGGTGAGAGTTATTTTGTTTTCTCTATTACTATTCAGGGTTTTAAACGTTCGGTTACTTTGCCAAATTTAGGCAAGTAATATCTCATCATCTTCTTCTAGTTTTCACATTCCCTTTTTCGCCAATCAGAACCAGTATAATAAATAATTTCAGACCTACTGACATTTCCATTTTCCATGAGATCTTACTTGGTTGGTGGCAGAGATTTATCTATCACAAACAACTTTTAACTATTGCTTTTGTATTTCTAATAATGCTATCTCAAAATGGACAGATCACAAAAATGGTAAGATGAGTTTTTAATCTTCAAACTTTCAAGAAAAGTTAAATATGTTGAAGATGTATTTGGAAATGGTGTGTATTGATGATATTGGTTATGTAATTTTTATGGGTGAAGGGAGGACGGTGCTTAAAAGGTGGTCGCTTATTGCGTACGGGCATAACGGGACGGAAGAAGACAGCAAGTTGGGTGACAATAGTAAGGAAGGTTCTAGTAGCTTGTCCTCGAAAACAACGAATACGTTACTTCCTTCCTTTTTCATTCCTACTCTAAACTTCAGTCAAAGAGAAAGTCCAAACTCAAATCCTGCAAAAAGTCCGAATGTTAGTAAAGAGACGCAGTTTAGCCAGACAATTGAGAACCCAACTGTTAATATTAGTGAGGGTACTTCAACCCCTAATCGTAAACCTTCTAGACAAAGGCAGAACAAAGGAAAGACTTTGTCCAAGAAGCAGAAAGTTGCTACTTTAGTCCCACTAGCACCTAAAGCAGTGGAGAGTCATGTGATCATTACTTCCGACGATGAAGAGTTCAGGAGATTGTTGAAGTTGACATTCAATTTAAATCATCAGAATCAGACTTTTTACAACTCAAATAGTAGCCTGCCAGACGTAGGTTTAAATAAAAGTAAAAGTCTTAACAAAGTAGACGAGTTCTCCTCGACGTCCTCCTCAACTTTCGTGTTTTCCACAAATACCTCTCCCACCACACCTTTCACTTCCTCATCAGAGTCATTTATCAGGACGGAGCCAAACGGTAGTAGAGTATTTTCGGAAGAAGTTGAACAAGTATTAACCAGAGATGCAACAACTGTAGCAAGTATTAATCAGACTGCAATCACGAATACGACAGGTTTCTTGAATAAATTCTCACCTAGTTTTTGTATTTTGCACCCAATGAGTTTTTGATTTAATATTTTTATTTATTTTTGTTTGACTAAGTAGTTTAGTTTATATCAAAAATAATAATAGACATCACAATTAAAGTTACTTTTATACACCCGTAGATTTAGTTTTGACTAGTGTAGCCATCCAAAATTTTACTTTCACTATGCATGGACTAGTTGATTACGAATTTTGCATCTTGCACACGCTATTGCTTCCTGAATAATTATTAACCTGGCTTTGCATTCGAATTCGAACAAAAATCTTATAAGTTTATAAGCATGAGATTTTGAATTTTTTTTTTATTTGTGTGTGTGGACCTGAACCTTATCTAATGTATGAATCATTTATGGATTTCAGGAAAGCTACATACCTGGACGTTAATAGCACATGGGATATCGAGTAACCCAAACGAGCAGGTCGACGGCAGCGGATCTGGTGGAGGCAAAAAAATCATCCCCACCGACACGGCCATTTCAGGAAGTGAACCGCCTGTCGTCGAATTTGATGGAAGTCAAAACTCAATCGCCATCCAACCTTCCCATGTACACAGCCCACCTTTAGCAGCTAATTCAGAGAGAGCCGATTCCTCGGTTTCCATTTTGTCCACTTCGATGGCCTCGTCTCCTTCATCGTCCTCGTCTGACTGTGCCAAATTGTCCTCTAATGGACAGTGTTTAGGTTGGTGCCTTTTACTTCTTATTGCTTACTATTTTTCCGACAAGTTATCTCCAAGTGTCGAGAGTATAGTAGAGTCTTGTAGGGTCGAAGACAGTTCAAGTAGAGAATTTTCATTTTGTCATACGAATAAAGTCGGTCACATTTATTCAAACTGTGAAGCAGGTTGTTGTAGGTTGGTGCAATCCGAGCCATTCTGTACTCTGACATCTGTTAATAAACAAGTCGGAAAAAGATTAACTGCGACATAACTCGTTGTAGAAATCTATTTATCAGCGGACAGAGCTTATACGTTGTAAAATAAATTACCGGAGCGGCACTTTGGAAGCAGATTTTTATAAACGGGGACCTTCCCCCCAGTGTCGGCTCGTTTTAACTCTGTTTAAAACTTAAATAAACGGTGCGTGAACTACTTAAATGTACTGTTGACTATGATCAATCATTTCGAACACAATTGACTTCAAGCTCTTTCTGCTGATAAGTAAAGATGATGAACGTGATACCGATATTCGTTTTTTCATATTGTTGTGATAACTTATTTAGCTACTTACACTATAAACATACTTAGCCGTTACCAGTGTAGATAGTTAATTGTATTTGGACTGTGAAAAGGCTTTCTCATATTATTATTATTATTATTATAAACAACTATGTGATTTCAATGTAAGAGGTTTTTAATCAACATTTTAATTCTATGTATGCTGTATTAAAATCGTGCATAATTTTATTCCCTAAAATCCACAACACGACTATTTCAATTTTAATATAAGCAAGAAGTAGATGAATATCATCAGACTTTCTGGCTGATTTTTTATAACAGATTTAATCATTCAGCATTATTGTAATTTGTTTTGTTTGAAGAAATTGATAGCCAAAGATTACTCGAAGAATTTAAGGCTGACGAAGAATTAAAGTGATTTTCACATTTTTTGGTTTTCTATAGTATTGCAAATACATGTTATGAAAAGAACTGAAATTTTAATATGAAATTTCCTCAAAGTAGTGGTTAATTAAGAAGTTATTTGTTAAATCAAATGGAATGCAATCATTAATTTTAGTCTCGTTCATGTTCTTTTGTCCTATTTGTTATTCAAAAGACGATCTTTATTAATAATTTTACAATCAAAACTACAGTCAATTGAATAATATTATAATTTTGTGTTTTGTAACGTTCCTAATATTGTTATTTATCCGAAGTTTAGATTTTATAACTTTCGTTCGTCGTGGGTTGTTTTTTTATAAATTAAAATAGGGTTCCAATATTATTATTATCAATGAATGGTAGTTTGTAAAAATGTTATAAGTTTACCATTAGTACAATAATATGTTACGTTTTAACTGTTCTTCTGTGAAAGTAATCGTCAATCGGGTTTTCGCATTTTGTTTTTATTGAAGGTGTAATTAAGAGATATGTGCTCCAGAAATATTCTATATTGCAATGGAATTAAAAATACTCATTTGAATTTCAAAGTTGTTGAACTATTTAATAGTTGGGAAAAGTAATTTTTAGAATTATATTAGAATGTCTTTGTTTCTAACCAGATTTTGAGTACTGTATTATATTACTGGAGTAGCCAAGTGAAAAGAAAGGTTGTGTATAAAAAAAGTGGAGAAGAAAATCCTTTTGTAATTTTAATAGCAACATATCTCACCATTAAATGAATGGTGAAACATGAATCGCGATATAAAAAGTACTGTTAACGCATAATATATTGCGATACTCAACAGAGTTTATATACCTAATAATTAATGTCGATACGAAAATTTGTCAGTTTGTGAGATTCTTGTTGTAATACCGATTAAAATGTAATTGAAATTGAGATGCTTAACTTTAAAACATCATTGTCTGGACAGGGTTTCATAAAAACAAAAATCACAAAGAATTGCATATTTTGGCATTTTTCTAATATGGGTTAAGGGTTGGATAATGTTTCTTTCAATTTATTCCAGGGTGTCTTTTTGTCCTTGTATTATTATTATTTGAATGTGTTGTTCTTGTTTACTTTTCAATGTTGAGTGTTTGGTAAGGGCTTGGGAGGACACGTTGATTTCGTAGCTGTTTGTCCGCCGATAAAATAAAATTCTTTGAACATCGTGAGAGTTAATTTGTTCAACCGTACCCTGCTCGATCCTCCTAAAAAGACGCTGTCAAATTGGGAAATTGGCCACAACGTGTTTCTTAAATTGGTGAGTGGTTCTGTCTGAGGCTTTATTTCGTCAATTAGCTGTTCGCTCTGGAGCTTTGACCTGTTGTCTGTTTTTTTGTGTCTCTTTAGTCTGTGTCTACTGCTCTATAATATTGGCATGAACTTGAATAATTTGTCTAAGGTGTCTGTTGTGTATTTTCTGTAGTATTTGTGAATTATGAAAAATGCCAAAACAAATTGCATGAAATATATCGGTTTTTGTCCAGAATAATAACTTATTGTTTTTTTATTGTCTTTTAACAAATGTTTAGTTATGATTTATTAGCATGTGTTGTTTATCGATAATGAAACATTATAGAAAGTAATCTTTTAATCCATTGCTCTACGGGAATTCGCTTGACACAATAGAATTAGTTTGGTTTTCTGTATGCTCGATTTTTTTCCTTTTTCATTACAATTCTCTGCATAGCCATATCTTGATTTTACTGAGATACTTTTAATTATTTATAGCTACTAGTGACTAAATACTTTGTGGCGATTTATTGCATCCAAGTTTAGTTTTGTGATTTTTTCAATGAATGTCTTACTGACTGAACCTTTTTTTAAATTTTGTGTGACTTTTTTTTCAGAGTGTTCGGTCGGCCTTGCCCTTCTTCATGGAGTTTGTGTTTCATCATGTCCAGACACGTACTTTGTTCAGAATGGAGGTCATCCAACTTCATTGCCGGGGGTTTTTCAAGACGCTGCGGATATGACTCGAGTCACATACATTTGTCTTCCGTGCCACTACTCATGTCGAACTTGTTCTGGTCCGAATGACTTCCAGTGCTTGACTTGTCACGATGATGCTAACCTGCACAGAAAGGAACATGATTACGGGACTGTGGCAACTCACTGCTATCCGGGTGGACTTATGAACAATCTGAATAGCAATTACTTTTGGTATAAAGCGTTATTAGTCACATTGGTCATTAATGTAGCAGTGGTTATATTTCTCGTTTTCTATATTTGTTTTCGTAAGAAAAAAGACGAGAGTCGTCGGGGGCATGATGGGAACTGGTATAGTAGAGAAAGTAGGCCTTATCGACGCATCTCTCCAGATGAAAATAATCCTTCTGGTGATGATGAGCATGGAGTATTAGGTGTAGAAATTGATTCAAATGTAGAAGAAGATGACGACGAATTTTTTAGTGATAGTAATGGTATTGTTGGTAGTAAAGAACTTTTAGTAGAAGTTGGAAAGAACGATAGCAGTCATAAATTGTCTTCTCAGTTGCATAGTAATATCATTAATTCACAAAATTCCAAGAGCCCAGCTCCATCCATAGCACTACATTCCTTCAAATCTAATAATAGAATGAACAGCGATTTAGTGCAAAATGATAGCGGAAATGTTTCGTAGAGCATGTAACAATCAATCAACTGTATATGTAGAGTCAGTGTATTGTAGAATTCGATTCTAAGATTTTTTGGTACTAATTTGATTTTTAATAGGTATTTATAGAAGTAAGCAATCCAGGGGAAGATTTGCATTTATTACCTTAGCCTCGGAACTTTAGTTAAGGCGAGGATGACTGTTTTAAAACTTGTGGTCCAAAAATACAAGAGTATATAAATATAACTTATAGGAAGAAACTTATAAGAAAAAGTGTAAAGTATTATATCTCTCAATAACTGATGGGTATTATGCATTTGCTTATCCTCATTCTACGAATCAATGTAAGTTAATAGTAATTCCAAATGAATTACATGTGCTACAATTTTGACATACCACAAAAAGACAATCTCGTCTGATTTTGTAAAGAGTTTAGAACCACTAAAGACAAACTGTTGGCCTCAATAATATGCCTTCTAAATAGGGGTACTTTGATTATTGTCTTTGAATCCAACCATATACATTGTGATAATTTAAATAGATTGAAGAGAATATTTTAGCTTTTCGTTTTTTATAGTAGATTGAATTTTAAGTTATTTATTGAAAGGATGCACCGCGATAATCTTGACGTTGAAAATGTCTCACAGGTGAATGCAGCAGGATCTCCTACCAACTCCTTCCTGTCTCCTGTCCTTTGTACCTGTACTCCATAATCCCTTCAAGTTGTGAATATTCTGTATTACTTTACTTGAAACATTCCGTCATCCATCCAAAATGCCTTTTATATCTTCGATATAGCGGTTAGCAATTGTGATAGATAACCCATTCCCTGATGTTATCTCATCCTGAAACGAACTGATAAATAAAATGAAACAGTATGTGCTTAATAACGGTTCACAAGTTTTAGTATTTTTCAAATTAGGTACTTAATACCGTTGGTTTCAAGTCAGATATATAGATATAGTTTATTTTATATGTCACTACTTTTAAAAGTCTATATTATGTCCCGATACCAAAATAAAGTTTTAGTGTGTTGTTTTTGTTTAGTTTAGTACCGTTTATAGTTTAGTAGTCAGGATTTATGATACCGAAAGATCAAATAAATAAATCTAAATTAATGGATAAATGAAACCAGTTATTGCAATTATTTTCTAAATTCATTTAGTTGTGTAACGCATCTTTTAAACATTATTTATTTTTGAAATTTCATCAATGCATAATTTCTACTGATCAGTCAGTCTATTCTCAGAAATTCCTGGCTGAATCAATCCTCAACTTGAAATAATGGTAAGGTAACAATAAAAATTGTTTTTGTAGCTAGAAAATGTCCTTCGTCAATAATCCAACGAGCAAAAACTTCCGGAAGAAATAAAATAAGCGTTCCTGAACTATGAAAGCTTCAGGACTGAAGTACCACTGATTTTTTTTATCGTTTTCAACTATTTGCAATTACTCGCATACTCACGAAATGTCAGGATACTTTATAGCATCTAGTATGAGTTTGTTCATACTTAATTCAAGGATACATGATTTGGCTCAATTTACTTAGGGTTTAATAGATTTAAAGAGTTTTAGTTTGAGAACGCACACATATTTCAAAATCTCGTTTTTGTATTTTAATTTAGTGAATAACGAGTCCAAAGAAATTAGTATACTTTTGTTATAAATCTACTAAGTTTGCATACGAACACAACACGATCTTTGTATCATGTTTAGTAATGAACTCGTGTCAGTCACTTATGCCAGAGTGAAAAGTTTCATCATCAAAAAAATGTTTTATTACTTTTCATTGTAATTTTTCTTCAAAAGATTCGTGTTTCTTTTAACACATGTCCTATTTCCTCTCTAATGTCTTTCTCCACTCTGAAAATATGTAACTTCAGCGAAATTCCATTTTTCTTGTAATAACTTCCAGGTAAGGAAACTTGAGAGAAGAATTTCTTCATTATTAGAGAATTATATTATATGTTATCTTATACATTAAAGGATATCCTCCATCATATTAATAGTTTGCAGGAAGAGCGTATTTTGTTGTTTCATATTTCGTTGCTGTAAGGAAGTTAAGTGGAATTCATTAGAAGATAGGGGAGGGGCAGAGAGCTGAGTCTGAGATTCGTTTTTCCATTTTGCTTCCTACACGATGAGAGAAACTAGAGAAAGTAATAACACTCATCCGTGCTAGCTCTTATTATAGGAGCAAGTAAGTTTAATAAAATGATAAGGGTGGGCTGTGCCTCTTCCCTAAGTATAATTTGGAAAATAATGAGAAAGAAGGGGGATTTGGGGTCTGGGTTTTGCACTTTTGGCATTTTTCAGGTAATTTGTGCAAAGTGGAGGCCTTGCTTTTTTATTTCAAGTAAAAAGCACCAACTAATACAGAAGAGATTGGCGAAAGTCAAGGAAAGTAAACTTTCATTTCCTCCGGCCAACTTATGCCGAAGTAGAGGGGAAATAAATGAAAAATAGGACTTTAAAGTCATAAGTTAGATGTATTTTGTATATAACTCGACTACTTGGATATCCCATTGGAGTTATAATGATGACAGACTGATGACGCCGTTGCTTGGAGTATGAAGCATTTTATTCAGCGTTAGTTTGTAGATCTGTCGTCAACATTGAATAGTTGATGGTCTTGAAAGTCTAAAGGTAGTCCATGCAAACTGGTTTCGTTCCTGCCCCAAGCACTTGACTGAGTTTTTAGACCAAGCTTCCTTCCCCATAAGACTTCACCTGTGACTCTTTTTATTTTTAGAGTCAGAAATGTACTTATGTGTTGAAATCAAAGTCATCTCATCTCCACTTGGCTTGTGAAAGCTCTCATGTAAAAAAGGAAAAAAAGTCATCTTGCATGGCATCAATCCATAGAGGCGGAGAAAGTTTGGGGAGAAAGTTTATGTTGAGAAAATAATGTATGAGAGTGCCATTTGGGCTCAAAGAGGTCTAAATTTTCGTATAGAGTGAGAAAATAACGGTGGGATGGAAGAGCTTTTAAGAGGACAGAAGAGCTGGGAAAATGGGGATCTCTATATATAAAATATAAGGTAATCTGAAAGCGACTGGTTCTCTATCCTAGCCAGAAGTAGTAGTGGCACTAGTTTTTGGAGTGGAATAGATGAAAATATTGGATGGCAGAAATCACAAATTTGCTCTCAGATTCGTATGTGTGTGTATGTGTCTGTCTATCTGTATGTTTGTGAACAAGAGGTTCAACTTTCTTTCTTATCTTGGAAAGTGAATTTCGCCAAAGAATGGGGAAGATGCTCTTCTGGGAAATCGTTATTGGTTTGGTACTCCTCAACTTTCTCAAAGGAATTATAGTTATGGGAATGGAATGGATGGATCGAATGGAATAGAATTGTGTGGGATGGAATGATGTGTCCGATATATTCACAGAGTTCAATTTACTCTTCTATATATATACTCATCCGATACTACTGGATGTCGATGGAAGGATGGATAGTTTCATATAAATATACATTCAATCACTTAAGTTTAAGAAGGAAGTTAAAAAACCGGAGGGGAATATTGGAGCATTTTTAGGATTTTTCTCTCAGTCCATATAAGTTTGAATTCGAAGAAATTATTTGAAACGACGAAGGCTATTTTTTTAAGTTCATATATAAATGTTGTTGATCGGGCTATAATGCTATAGCTAGATAGTTGAGTATTTAGAAAGGAAAATAATCATCCTTGAAGAAGTGATTTCTAAAATCTAGATACCTGATAAAGGTAGTTATTCTAGACCCTGAAAGACCGAAAGAAAAGCTTGTCGATTACGAAGCTATTCAAGAACTTTGTGATCGAAATAGGAATTGAATTGCTTTACAATGTTACTTAAGAACTATTCAGTGTGGCATTTGGGGTCTCATTACTTCAGAAGTTATGTTGAATGAGTTCAGCCTGGGTCGCTTCGAACCATCGACGTTCGCTTCCATGTTCAATAATCAAGTTTAGAAACTCTCGGTTGACTCAGCTTTGGCTTAGTTGAAGGTTTGCAACCAAACCACACTTTGGGGAAATGGCTATTGAAGCTAAAATCAAAATGTAGTTGGAAATAGTAGTAAGTAATGCCCATTGATATACTTTGGACTGTTAATATGCTTCTATTCTTCTTGGGATCGTGAATCGTTCCTACTTTCTGTCGTCCTTATGGGTGCGACGAGTTAGAATGGCGTGTTAATTGGCTTGGAACGAACCTTTCTCTGGAATAGGATGAGAATACAAGAGGTTATTGGCTGCTTGTAATCGAAAAGCTTTTTATGATTATTCTCCGAAACTTAATTACATTTTGTTTATTAGCAAATGACAAACGACGCTTAAGTTCAAGTACTCATTTCTCATTCTCTTTGATCATATTGGTTTTAATTGTTTGCTTTCAGTATTCTCGAAATCTATTCTCAAAGAATAGTTGGAATCACAAGTAGTTCTGTAACTACTTTTAGTATATATTTTATATTCCATTCTCATGTCCTATGTGTTTTCATTTATACAAGTTTTTTTTCTGAATTTCTATTTAATTTAGGAGGAAACAACTCCCTGACATTTTAATTGTGATCTGGAGGGCTATTTAATTGTTTATTAGATTATTCGAGAATGAATTTGCTTTCACTTGAATGTGTCCCTTGAACTAGGTACTCTATTATGTTCCAAGTGATTATTGGATTTATAAATATATATCCTTTTCCTTTTTTGCGTAGAATGTGCTATACTCGTGTGTTTTACAGCTCGTATTTGTATCTTAAGATTAGTGTAAAGTTTGCTCTCATAATGTGTCTCAATACACATATAGCAGTTTAAAAAGTCTAAAACCTTGAAGTGCTTAAAGAACGATAGAAGATTGATGCGTTTCGTAGTAAAAAGGAAATGGCAATTCCGAGTTAGTATATTCCTCGGTTTTGTCACAGCTTGTGTTCAAAAAGATGGTAAAGTTAAGCATATAATTACAATGCGTTTGGCTGTCAAGTTGTTAGTCTGTTCGACTCTTTGAACGCTATTTGACTATTTTGACTCTTCTTATCTTGTACAGTGGTGGTAGGAGTGTAAGGAGCGTATTTGTTGTTGTGGAATTCAAATGTATGTTAGTAATTGGACACCGTTGAGATATATGGGGACTATATTCGGATTCCAATTTTGTTCCCAAAGATGTTTACTTTCTGCGAAGAAAGGAAAAGAATCCAGTTTTATTCAAAGTTACAGCTGTTGCTTGTATTACGAATGTGATAGCCAAGGAAAAAGTTATGGACGGGAATGAAAATGAATTGGGCCCTATGGAGGATAGGATAAGAATCCCGGAAGATCTTTTAAAAATAAAAGGCTAGAAAAACACAAGGAATGAATGCGTTTTCTTCGTTCTTTCCATGTATGTTTTAGATACCGTAATATCAATTCACGCCTTGGGGGGAAAAGGAAAATGGCAATGGATCTTTTTATAAGATATTATTATTGTCTACTACTGTCTACCTTTCTCTTCTATACGTAGTTGACTGTAATAATATATGGTAAGTTTAAGAGTTGAACTTCCAGGTAATAAATTCGAAATTGTGCCAAATGCAAATGGTAACTTTAAGAAATAAACTGCCCGGCAATCCTGTCCGTGCAATGTTCGGTTTTAGTTGTAGATTGTTATTTGCTGGATAGCATTTGTATGTCTTTTACAAAAATACAATGGCAAGTTTAGTGAAATAGTGATCCTCTATTGGCTACAGGCTATTAAGCTATACGATATAGTACAAGAGATAATGTGATGTAAGATGGGATTTTATGTCTGCAAAGGAAGTTGCATATTACGAAGAGATGCTTCCCTAGACTCAATTGCAGTCATTGCTGTAGACATAAGACATCCGGAACGGAAGAAATATTTTTTTGTTTTCTGTGAGGATTATGAGTCCCTTGACGAGATGTGAATTATTTTTACAAGAAACCTAGCCGCATTTAAATCCTTCTACTTTTTTACGAGGAGGTACTCAAGTTTAGTTTTTAACATTTCTGTAACAAGGGAATAAAATATTGTGACTTATGTTAAGTTTAAAAAAATTGCTTTGTCGACCACTTTGCTTGTTACCAGTCATTGCTCTCATATTTCTAGCATGAATATATTTTAAAGATATGTAGTCTCTAGGTGTGTGGAAAAATCATGCATATGAAGACACGATTTGGTTGGATTATGAAAAATGAACAGACGAATAGAACAGAGTTCATAACCCGAGAGCAGAGTACAGTTTATTTGTTTCCGTTATTGTCACCACTTTACATCATGTGTTTCCGTGCTGAATGATCGGATTGTGGATTTCGATTATTTGATTGAAGCTGTCTTGCTTGAACCAAGGAAGATTTTTTATTCTATTTTCGAAACTTCAGACTCTGCAGTCTTTTTCTTATCCTTTTTTCTGAAGTGAAAGCAGAATCCATGTATTTCCAATTCATTCTTTATTCAGAACTAAGGAATTAATCTAGAAAATGCATCCTTTTATTGAAGTTGCAGTATTATTTGTATATTTATACAAGGGTGTTTTACATTTATGACAAGTACTTTAAATGTGGATGACATGTACTTAGTAACTTTAAGGGCTTTCTTACATTTTATATAAAGTCTTGCAAACTTGTCGTTAGTTGTCAATCCGCTGACATTATCTTCAGTTTACTTTACTAGACTTTTGTAAACATTCCAAATATGTTGACATTTTAAAACCATTTTGCTCCTGTCAATATTGAAGTAGAATCTTGTGCAGATGTTTTCCCCGAGAACAACATAAACTTTGACGGAAAGGACTTATATAACTTTATTGATGCTGTATACATTTTGAAGTGGAGCATTGCTGATATTTATTCCTAAGTATTTTTTATTTGCAATCTTATTGATGTAAAATTCTGAGGTCAATAACTTTTGCAGAGATCTAGCATCCCGTGTAATCAGCAATCGTTCTGGAACCCAGGTGCATCGTTGCAGTAAACAACAGAATTTGTACCGTTGGGATCACTTATGAAAGGAGCATAGGAGGTAATTAAATGCTTGGCTGTTCTCATAAGTGAAGAACTGATTTTGTGTATGTATATTTATAAGGTTCATTGTGTATGATGAGTGTATGAAAGTGGAAAGGATTTGCAGTCAGACATTCTATAAGTACCATTTCGAGCATAGTTTGGGGAACATAGTGGCTGTGACGTGTTTGTTGTGTTGCTATTATTACAAACTACAACAACTGCAGAGGTTTTATATAGAAAGCATATGTTTCCTTGTATTTCACTCGTTTATTTTCCTCCAGAGAATATACTCATTAACATGATTTGGTTTCTCCGAGCAATAAATTCTCACGATGGGCTCGTTGATCCCTTATTTAATTGAACTTCTCATTCCCTCAAGAACCTTAGAGTTGCCTATTTCTAATTTTCTATTGCTTTCTTTCAACCACATTGTAGCCTAGAAAAAGGAGCAAGAAACAGGCTCTATGTAGTACATGGTATATAAGATACGTATCCCAAAGTAAAATATGTGTCTCAGTCAGTGTATTTGAGTTAACGAGTTCGTAATGCAATGTAATGCCGGGTGCTTTTCCCCACCATTTTTTCTACTAGTTACAATAATAAAGTAAGTGAGAGAGGAATAAGATGACGTCTGTTTTTGAAAGTAAGACCTCTTGGAATGGATTGGGCAGGTTGAAGTATATTCTTATTTTTGTAGACTGGATGGATCCGTTAATGGAAAATTTGCGATTTGCTTTTATGGACGTGTCAAAAGTTTTGATCCTGCTTGAGCAATAATAGTTGTAAATATGGGAATAGTTTTATAGTGGGGAATGTGAGCAAAGAAAGTAGTGCCTATATAGTATATGTCCCACGACTATATTTTACGGTTTGTAAAGACTTTTACCTAGACTCTCTTGTCACCCGAGTGTGAATTTTTTTTATTACTTACTTTCGTACCTTCACTTTTTGAAGCATGTGAAGAAAAGAGGGTTAGGTGTGGATGGAAAGGAGAGAGATAGAAGCTCGAGCATGTTAGGTTGGGTGAATTTGGGGATTAAATAATGGTGATTACATGGTGATTTATGCCTAGAGGTGGAGACCTCATTGAAATGGAACTTCTTTCTTTATTGAAGAGAAGAGTGCTTTATTAGAAAGTCAGGAGCGGCTGTCGAGCTAAGGATATTATTCACAGTCAACACACTCCACAAGGCTCCAGTGTCTCATTATCCCACCTCAGATATTTTCTTTTATGTCAATTTATAGATAGGAAATCATCAAGCTGGATCCCAAACCTTTGAGAATTTGAGGAATAGTTAGAAACGATAGCTGGTTGGATGGATGCTCGAGATTATTACTAGAATAGTAGAAATGCGTAAGTAAGAAGAGAATAGAACGCATCTCGAGCTAGCGAATCCGGATTTATGTCATCTAAGGGGCTAGTAATTGGCAGTCATTTCTTTGAACTCGGGGATTCGAAATAGATGGATTTGCCTTTTGGACAGCTTTTCTAGATTCTAAATTCTAGGATATTATTTGTGTATACGAAAAGGCTAGAGATTATTATTGAACGCAGCTGGTGTTGAGTTGGAACTTGGCCCTCCCTTGACAGTTTCATCCATGTTGAGTTTTTGATAGTTAATGCTGATGGTGATGACTATGGTGTTTCATAATATTTGACTTGTGTATTATATTGATGTTATGCCATGATGAAGAAGAAGCCTCTGTTGAACAAAAGCTGGTGGATGGAAACGAGGGAAAATGATGATTTGAGTGAAAGTGATGGAGAAAATTATGCCATGGTAGAAAAGTAGCTTGTGTGAGTGCTGTACGGTAAAAGGGTGATAGTTTAGCCCATGGAGTGTTCATTAGACTAGAGGTTGCTAACTTACTAGTCTTTGCCTTTTTGGTCTACATTCGTTTTTGCTTTCTCCGATGCTAGTACTTCCGAAACTGCTGTTGATGAGGCTATGATGATGAATATTGAAGGGAGAGGATTTTCAGATGCAAATAAGTACACACACACGAAACAGGACCACCAACCGTGGCTTAGTCAGAGAAAAGGTAATTTCGTGAGATTACATGGGAGCAGCTGAGAATGTGATGGATTATTATTAGGGAGAAAGTGTTGAAGACCGAGTGTTACTAATGACATGGTATGCCGGCAGATCTGCCATAATGATCTGCATTTTGATGGAAAGTTGAATGATATATGTTGCTTCCGTAACTATTGCTCTGTGCTGTGAGTTTTATTTTGTACGTGACTCCAGCTGTTGACTGTGGCTGTTTATAATGTTTTACATGTTTTTGAAAGCTTTTATATTTATCTACTTTGTTCTGTTTGAAATGAACGTGTTCATTTTTAATGGATTACAAATCATACCAGCTTTTGTTGTTTTTTATGCAAGCATGATGTTTGGTAAGTCGTGTTTTGGCTGTGTTAAAAATAACCGACCGTCGTTTTGTTTTGATACTTATGAGACTTGAGGCTTGTAGAGTGTGATTTTGATTTTTCTTGCTTAAATCGTCTTTGAAGACTTTTAGTATGTTGCTTTAGCGTAATTAAAGCTGTCACTATATGACAAGGAATGGGTTGGGTGTTCTAAAAATTATTTTTGGAAAGTGTAATTTTCATGGCTCATCCTTATTCTTAATCATTAATTCAGTGTAGGGATTGAAATGAGGCATGGAAAGATGAGTTATTTCACGTTGGCCAAAAACCATTTGAGGACATTTACGATCTGCACACTTGGCCAAGAAACTGTGCATTCTTTGTTGGCAAAGATATGGCAAAATTATAACGTTTGGAGAGTGTCGCTGTTTTGGTACAAGCTCAAGCGTTATGTCATGTATTTCTATATTGAAGTGGATTTGGTATGTATGAGTTTGCTTGCGGATAATAAACTTTTATTGCTCCCTTTAAAAGTTAACAAGAGTCTTGGAATGTTTTAAAACTGTTGTGGAATTATCAATCTATGAAGTGTCAAGAGAGCCAAATTGCCTCTTTTCTGATTTATCTCTGTGTATGATTTTTGCATATGAGATGTATAGTAGGCGGAAGGATTGGGAATCATGAATCATATTTTATTGCCACAAAAAACTTTTTTCCTTCTTCTTATTATAGCCTCTGGTAGTAGTTTGCTTTGGTCTGGGAATAGTTAGTCGAGTTAGTTGTGGTTTAGTGGGCCTATATAAGACATAAGATGTTCAAGACTCGGCTTCTGTTTTGGAATGCGAATGGTTTCAAGTTGGCTGGAGAAGTTGAAGAGTTTCATGAAGGAAATGAGAAGTATGGTTGCTCATGAAGTGCTGCTAGAGAGCTGAGAAAATAAATGCGGAACGAAATTGAAAGTCAGTGAATCGAAAAAGGGATACTTCTCTTTTGGATTTGTTAAACAACCGAAGTAGTCCAAGTCTTAGATAGTAGTACATAGAAGAGCAATACCATGGTCTGCTGGTGGTGGATGTAGAATGTAGGAACTCTGGATATAATTGATTGAGCACTTTGGTCTGAAATTAATTTTCACAAAAACAAGAAAACTTATGCTATTGGTTAGTCCATGGAATGTTGTATGCTTAATGGAATTCAGGAAGTTTTACTTCCATCATTCCATCTTATAAACTTTTAAGATTTGCGTCCTCCTTCCTTTCTTTTTGGTCCTCTTTGGTATCGCCTCAATGATGCCAGCCTCTTGGACTGCTGCTAATTTTTAACCCTGTTCTTCTTCCTCGTCTTCTTCTTTTTGGTGGACAGACTGATCCAATCCATTTTGGTCACTGGGGCATTGGATGCTTGATAGTGTATAAAGGAAAAGATGGAGACTGCTGGAGATGTTGAATGCTTGACTTACTTGATACGTTCATCATGATGTCTGTTGGAAATGAAAAAATTCCTATCATGGAAACCCCCACAGGATTTCTTCACTTACCGTGTGTGTAACGGAATGGATGAGTAGTAGGGATGTGTCTACTATATATAGATAGAGGGATATATTATTACGTCTTTTTAACTGTACTTTGGTTACCTTTCTTCAGTAAGCTTGGACGGCTTTGGAGAAGATCTTCCCCCCTTCCCTTGTGCTGTGACTTTCCTGCCCTTTGATTAATTGTTTACTATGCCTCTTGAGCATACAGTCTACAAATCTTGATGAAAGTGCTATTCCAGGGTTTAGATTTATTCTTACGAGGGTAGCTTCCTTCTTGAGTCTTGTTGGTATGTCAGATATATATGTTTTCGAGCATTTTATACTTTCCTTTAGGCTCTAGTGTTGTTCAGTGTTGATGGAATGCGTGACGATTACTTCGAGTCAGCTTTTATAAGTTAGCTTCAAGTTAAACTCCCTTGGATCTTTGATATGAAAAGCATTCAAGAGCATAAGTTTAAATTAAAGGGGTATAAAATATATTCATATAATAAATATGTTGGAATATGAAAGATTAAATTAGGGGAATGTGAAAGGCAGACTTCAAACGGATTTGAAGAGACGGAGTAAAATGTTAAAGCTCCTTGTTGGATTTTTGGTCGGAGTTCAGTCAGTTGCTTTAAGTCTTTAAATTTTGGAATTCTATATTCTTTAGCATCAGGATAATGTTCAGCAGCATTCTAGAGATTCTAGACTTGAGTTATAAATGTGGAAAGACAAAGATAGATTTAGAGTCGGGATGAAAAAGACAGAATTGTGGATGTAGTTATGGACTAGAAAGAACTCTGAACGTCTCAAGACCTAAGAATACTCTGGGGGGCTGTCATGTGTGATTAAGTTAGTATTGTGCGTGTTGAGCAAAGCAATAGTTTTCAAAAGTCTGACTTTAAGAAAATGGGAAAGTTGTTGCGTTTGGGCGTTTTGGGATTGCCAACAAGGACGTTCCTCTCTGAAGCATTCTGTTAAAAAGTATGAAACAGTGGCACCACACCAGTCCTAGTTGCAGTCTTTCTTTTACTCCATAAGTCTAGTGCTGCGGGTAGATTTCGTCAGATAAATGCTATACTGTTCTAACGACGTCAAGACAATTTTTGGCAAACTTGTTACAGCCGTTTTCACTTTCAGTATTTCAGTATCAACTATGCACTTTCTTTTGAAACGAGTCCTTCTTTCCATCTATGTAGTCAAGATCGTTGAATTTGAGATGTTGGATTTGCTGCTCTGTCTTGTCTATCTATTATAGTTTTTGTACTTTGTAGATTTGGAGTGAGGTTGAGGACGGGCTACAGTTGGCACAAGTCGTGTAGAAATTGTAGAAAATGTAGATAAAGTAGTTTATCCTTATCAAGATAATTGGGCACAGAATATAAAATGGTGATGGTGTGCGTGCCGGGCTGCCTTTCTCAAATTCATTATTGTTGACGGGGAAAGCAAGTAGGAGTACAGCAACGGGCTGGAGCTGCTAGTAGAAGTTAATACTTTCTCTAGTTTAGAGTTTAGCAAGGATGAAAAAGGAAGTAGGAAAATGGGAGATTTATTAATGTGGGCTCCCCATTAGATACTACAAGTCTCTGGTAGTCATCGCACGTGCATAAATCTAACACTTTTTAGTAGCTTTAGTTGTACAATATAAAATGTATAATGTGAGAGTTGTATGTATTTATGTATGACATAAATAAGTCTCGTGTCGTATATCAAACGAGGAGATAATTTCTTTAGGAAAGGGACTACCGGCTATCGTAAATCGTTCAGATTTTAATTTAAAATGTTGATATGTTTGATAACAGATAACACTTTCTCTCTTTTCTAGTTGGTAGTTCGAGAAAGTGACAAAGAAGAAGAAAGTACCTTGTTGCATTGTATTGGAATGGGAGTGTTTAGAATATAAAGTTGATAGGTTGAAGGTAGACAAGACATGTTTGTACTACTCAATAATAAAATGCATAAATAATGTAAAAGCAAGTGTCAGTTGAAGTCAAGGAAGAAGAAATATAAAAAGTCTCTACCCTGTCGTGGCCTCTTTTACTTTCTCCGTAACTTTCTTTTCGTCATACCATTTTTATTCTAAAAATGTATGCGGTTTTCGATCTTTGAGTTATACGAATTTTTCTTTTGAACTTTATTGCATCTTACATCAAAATGTCAAAGGCTCGTTCCTACTTTGTTAGTCAATTAATACAGAAAATGTTGACTGAAAAGCTGCTGTTGTGGAGAAGATGATATGCAGTGGAATGTGCTACTTTTAACCAGCGACTTCAAACATTTTACTGTGGTTGTATTATGCGTTCGTAAAGTGCATAATAATGTGGCAAGAAAATGTAGGTAAGGTTACATTATACCTATAGGAACGGTTGTTGTCTCAAAACACCAACACAATGACATTTAATCTGCATCTTGGGTCCGGGTGTTTAATATTTAATGATGTGAAGACTCTCGTGACGGACCTTGACAAATGTATGTTTGAGTTTTTGAGCACAGCTAAAGTTTCACCAAGGTATGAAATTTTTTCTTACGATTGAACTATAAAACCATGTAAAGTTTGAACCTTTTTTGAGCTTAAGGCATCTTGTATTCTGTTATTTATTAATAGCTATACATGGTATCTATAGAATGAATAGAAAACGTTAGTTCGTGCTACGTTTTGATTGCTTTTCTAAAAGCGTCAGCAGGTCAAACTGCAGTAGATAAACGGACTGTTGACAAATATATAGTTTGGATTTTGGACCTCGAATTTGGAACAGTGCAGTATAAGTTTTGTTGCTGTTGGTGTAGATAACTGTATCCAACCAAGCTAGCTAGAGAATGACAACAAATCCCTGAGGTTGTTTTTCCTTAAAATGAAATTCATTCATCACTATTGCCTACACAGTGGTATAGGTTAGGCAGGGATTTTATGTACGTATTGCAGTTGCAGATATGATTTTATAAATCTGAGAGGAGATATGAAGCTATGAGTTCGTTGGACTGGAGTGAATCAGAAATGGTTAGAGATATTCTCTGGATATTTTCCCTTTCTTCAACTTTCACTCTACCCGTTATACAATTTTTGGTCCTCTCCAGGTCCATATACAGTTCCTTCCTGGCTTTCTCCAACACTTTTCGGGTTATTGCAAAAGAGATATATTTTATATAGAGGCTCAATCTGAGTTTCCCCATGAGTGGACAGTAATTATTATTAGGAAGCTGCGTTCGTTCAGTGGTCGGATAGATGCTGGGTCTTCATATTATGATGTTGAGGAAAAGCTCAGCAAATCGTCAGGCCTACTACTCTGATTTCGAATTGCCAACGTGCATACATTCTCAACAATTTAGAATTCTTGGTGTAGGCTTTCATAGCCGTGAGGGTTGAGTGGTTCAGTTTTGAGTTGATGTTGGTTTACTGTAGGTCGGTTGTATCTGACTTGTCTGTGTTATAAATTTTATCCACAAAGCATTCTCACTCTGCCTAGAAGTTGCATTCAATCCTTACATGCTTACTTTTAAGAAGGTTTATATGTACAAACACTATATATGTATGTTTAGAAGATATATTTAATGTGTTACTTTGTAGGCATGAGATGAAATTCGTACATTGGAAAGTAGTAAAGTAAGGAAGATAAATGAAGTACTTTATAAGGACGTTCCATCCTTTTTTCTTGGAGTACTGTGAGAGCTACTGAAAGAGCAGATTTCTTTATATTTTTTCTGCATTTTTGAAAAGCTTCTTGGATGAATAAGATCTCATCTTTTCACCCGATTAGTACCACCGCAAATCGGGTTATTGCTTGCATTATATACGCTTGAGTTTATAGAAATTACGAGCATGATTATGGGTAAAGACAGAATGGGGTTGCGAGGTAGTTTTGCTCGGAGTTTGGAGTCTAGAAGAGTGTAATTAATTTTATAATTATTGTGGAAAAATATTCCATTTAAGCCTGGTTTTGAATATATAAATTGTTTTTATGATTTCTAGGCTTATATTCATGTCTGGATGAATTTCATAGGCTCAGTTAGTTCCTCTATTTGAAGTTTTTAAAGGCGTGCTCATTTGGCTCAAACCTTAGTGTCATTTAGGTTTAAGCAAGCAGAGTAATTTTGCACTTAGTATTCATTTCACCGTGAAAAAAATTCCGTTCCGGTTTTTTGCATTATGAATTACAAGGCAGAGTATTCTTCAGACATATAATTGAGTACGGTTGGCTAAAGAAAGAAGTGAAAGTCACACTGAGTCATTAATAATCCTGGCTTGGTGTGTAATATCAAAAGTACCTATTAAACATATAATATAGGACATTACGCCGACCTCCTCCTGACTATCAGTGTAGATTTTTAGAAACAGAAATGCAGAATGTATAATCATATTTATTTTATGTAGGGTAGAATAAATTACGTGACTGTAATATTACGTTGTAAGACGATTTTTACTATAAATGTTGCTTCTACATAATATATTATAGTCGATTTAGTGTAATCATGCCTTGGTCGTAATGGATTCATAAGATTCTATCTTAAAAAAAGTCCAGTGCCTCCCAGATAATTTCTGGAATGGCCATAAGTTTTTATGCTCTTGGAGTTGATATTAATTTCCATAATTTGCTTGTTGTCTTATTTAGACAACTTATGAGCTTTTTAACTTCAATTGAATTTTAACTTGTCCCATTAACCCTTCTTTATGAAAGTATGGGCAAAGATTACTTTTGTCCTTAGGCAATTTCTGTCCAGCTTTACTTTTATTTACTAAGTTGGATCAGCTTTCTTGTTCTCTTCTTGTCTTTTGCAGCAATCTCTAATGGAGCTCTGGGAATATTTGTGACAATGTTTGTCCGAATAAAGTACTATTGTAAATAACGGAAATGTTTCTTTAAGAATATGGAACGAAGATGAGATTACATTTTCGTGGAATGAACAAAGTGGATTTGTGTTTGTTTTATTTTTCTTGGAGGAAAAAGGACGAACTTGTTTTTTGTTTGGATTTCAAATCTGTTTGAAAAATGAGAGAACGGATACGATAATTGCGACGGTAATCAATATAGTTTCTAAATATATCTGGATTGTATCTATCAGTGTAACCTGAAATAGATAGGCTACGAGTGGATGTATCTTTTGGGGTTTCATCATATAGACTTTTCGTTTTTTCAGTAAACATTTATTTAGAAAAATTGTTTTGCTCAACGGAAGGACGGGGGAACGGATGTGTAAATTACGTGTTTACATTATAATACACATGAAAAATGCAGGGCAAACAGTTAAAAGTAAGGGGTGAATTCTCAATGAAGATTTTTTTAAATTGTTTAGGTAAATGAAACCCTTCGTTTATGTTGATAATCTTCTAGAGTGAATGTGCATAGGAAGTTTGGTAGACAAAATATTATTATTATAAAATAAGTTATAACTGAGAAATTTACACATCTCTGTTTTGATGATTGCATTTTTTTTATATTTGAACATAATTCAAGGAAAACTACAAGGATTTTTAAAAATACGTTGTTGGATACTTTCTTATTACTTGTTGTGAAGAAGTTGTACCAAAATATTTCTTAAATAGAAAATATCAGTCTGGTATTAAGCGACATTTTTCATTTGATCTCTAGAAGCTCTAATAATTATAATTCATAAGCATGTACATAATTGGATTAAGTGAGACAAAAAAGTCTCCATTCTACAGGGACAAAGATCAAATTATAAAAAAAGTTTCGCCGCTTAAGTTCATTAACTCCGACTGGGTTAAAGAAAAAGTTTTATTTCTACTTTTATTGTTCACTCAGAAAAGTCTATCAGGGTTGAACACTAAGAAGTAAATGTATTTTTGAGCTCTTTTTGCGGGTTTCTGTTGGTTTCAGGACGCAATTTTCATACCCAAAAGCGGGGAAGAATAAGGAAAATGTTAGTTGTCTTTGAGAAAATCTCAAAGAGTTGGAATGTCAGTGAAAGTTGGAGCTATGCCACAAATCAATAGCAATACTGTATATATCTAGCTATAGATGTAGAATAGTGTTGTGCATATAATAATAATAATATTATAATGTAAAAGTCTATGCATTCTTTGTTGTTTAAGTGTGCTTGAAATTTCTTATGATTTTGAAACTGTGAAAGAACCATTAAGACTAAATAAACATTCGGAAGACCAAAAACTCAGTATTGGAGTAGCACCACTTGCATTACATGCTACTTATATTCCTGCTAAGTTTTGTTCCTAGCATAACTACATACTTATTTAAAGGGCCAAGAAAAGTTCAATAACGAGACCGACAGAGTCGTTGACAGGAAAGTCCTCAAAGGTCAAGTGATTTTATAATGATGCCAAATTTTAATTGCGTGTTATATTCGCGTAAGGTTGGTATAAAGTTTCAAATTGTATTTTATTATTTTAAATTTAATTGTAGGTGTAGTGGTTACGTAAATGGAAACATAAATATGAATGTTTTTATTACTCATCAATTGTAATGTCATTACTACCGAATAGATCTGATTTAGTGAGCCTGGATTAAATTTCATCCTTCTGTGACATCGCGTTTTTAATAACTTTGCCAGTCCAGATTTAACAAAGCGTGATGTACAGTAAATCGAAAGTGAAGATAGAATAGCACGGACAGCAGTTCCAGGAAAAAACAGTGTCCAAAACTTTGTTCCATGATTTGCAACAATAAACATTTTTCACATACATAAAATTCATTAATACGTTAGGTAAAATTATTTTCCGGATAATTCATATGATAAAATTGTGTTTACATTTTAATTCAACGATATCATAAAGTATTAACTTTGAACCGTTTTTTGGCTTCATTATGAATTCTCAAATGTCATGCTGCAATATATTAAAAAAGAGGTATAGAAATAAAACAGGAAATGAAGGAAGAAAAATGAGACATCCCAAGTCTACTACTATACACGGAAACTAAATATAAACTCATAAATAAATTGCTTTTGTTTTTATATACTTTACTTGTCACCCTGATGGAACTAAGCGCAAAGTTTTATTATTTACGGCGAATTTTGAATTGTCTGCGAAACATATAGTTGTAAGAAGTCATTCTGGATTTAATAGTTTCTGACTGGATTGGTGTGAACTTTTTAAAAGTTGTACAGGTAGGTACATAATGTATTTGTCTCGCTAGACATTTGTGTAACAAAGAAGCTATTAATACCTGTCTGCAGTTGACAGCTTGATTTCGAGGATGGGCTTCTCTTTTCGTCTGGCCCAATTCACGTGGCGATTTACAGATCTTGTTAACAAACTTTATGTGCTTTATTGTACTTAGGTCATTAGAAATATGAACTGAACTGTTTTGAGTGCATGTGCTGTAATGCTTAGATAAAAATATTTAGTTGAGCATTTAATAGAAAGTTTTTTATTGGAATTGTCAACAATAAAGAACATGTCAACTAATGAAATTTGTTTAAATGTATAAGTAGTAAGTAGTGCAGTATAGAACTCTTAGTTCTGTAATAAAATTTAAATGAGAAATGATTTTGTGGAGCACTGAAGAAAACAAAATAAAGCTGTAATTTTATAACTGTCGTTTATAGGTACTTTTTTTCATTCTTTCTTTTGCTGACTGCCATACATGTATAGGAGTTCCATGTAGAAACTGAAATGTAAGGATTAATAAGAGTTGAACATTTGGAATTGTCTAAATTGTTCCAGTCTAGTAAAGTAAAAAAAGAAAGCTCATACAGATGAATCCGTTTTTGGGTTGGGAGTTCATTCCAATGAAAGAGAATGACATCGTGAATGGCTCATTTTTATTGGGATGACGAGTCAGTATTATTATGGAATGAGATAAGGAAAAATGGGTTGAGATAACTTGTTTTTTGTGGAATGATACGGGAATGTGAATCTGAGTATGTGCTTTAGTGTAGAAATGGTTTCCTGTAGGACAATAATTTGAATACTGTTGGCAGCCGTTGTAATAGGCCACATCTAAAATCTGGAAGGCTCTAGACCGTTCCAAAAGTGTATGACATGGTTAAATTGGAGCCTCAGGGAAAGGATTGGACAGCTAAGGCCAATTCAACGATGGAAAACGGAGGAAAGTGAGCCAAATCTGGCTGAGAGTCTACCCCGTTCATTGGGAATACTCCTCTATTCTATATGCTATCTTCTACCCTAAGGAAGAAGGCATGAAAGATACTAACAGGCAATCTAGAATACTATAATGGTTTTCTGTGTATCTATATAGGCTCTACTATATCAGGATAGAAAGGCATAATATAGGAGCTCTACTTACTTCTTATCTGACATTTTATGGGAAAAGAAACGTCTGAATCGTTGTCCTCCATTCATGCTATTTTTTGTCAGAGGATCGTGGGCTCATGTGATTTATGAATATTAGAATGAGAAAGTCAGCTTTCACTATTTTCGACTCCTCCTTGTAATTCAATGCTTTGGAAGTATTTGGAAGAGCCGATCGGAGAATGTCTTTTGCCCTTTTGTGATTTGTGTTGAGCAGATCTGCTGTTAGCGTCGTGTAATGATACGCACCATTCCAAACTCTTTTGCCCAATTCGATAACCAGTCACCGAATCCTATCTTCTTTTCCTCTTCCGCTTTCACTTGCCAAACCTGTGCTAAGAGTTTAGCTGAGGCGACTCTGCTGACTTGTCCAAAGCATCTAAAGGTCACCAGCCCACTCTTTATTAATCGGTCCAAGTATAAAACTGCCGAAGGGTAGTAAGAGTAGTGTCGTTGATCGTATCGATCATAAAATGGGCACTAAAATCTTTAGTAGGTGTCTTTGGGCAAAGAAACTCATCGTTTGCTCGAAATGATACCAAATATTTCTGAGCATATCCTTTGAAAGTATGAAATATTGAAACTATGTCAAGATTTGAGAATTAAAAAATTTACTTTCCAAGTACATTGTGTTAACTTTTTGTGACTAAATTGCTTATTGTTAGAGACTGTAATCATCATGGAGAAAGATTGAGTAAATAAAGAATGATCGTTAATATTAATAGTGGGTGGATACAGAATCAGCAGAAGCTTTCGTAAATGCAATCAAGCCCGCACAAGAGAAAGTATCCAGTGACTGAGTGAATGAGACAGACAATCAGATTGTAGACATAAGAAAGGAAAGTTGAAGCCAGTTGAAGGTGGATGAGATTTGAAGTCAGAGCCTGAGGTTAATTGTGTTATAGCTGATGCTAGCAATCTGTAAGTCTTCCTTAAGGTCCATTTGTGTTGACATTGTGCACTAAAAAGGTTAAGAGGTTCTACTATCTCCTCGACTCATACCTGACAGTTGATTGGTGGGCTTTTCCCCCTTCCTAGCTCCCCTGATTGATCTCGATTCCAGATACGAAATGGAACATTTACAAGTTCAGTAAACTGAATTGCAGAAATTAATTAAGAATTGGGCCATTGTTCCCACTTGTTCCATGCTCTTAATAATTTAGTTCGGAGATGGGTGACTAAATATGAGATGAGACATTTCTTTCTTTATCTTACAGCCCATTAGTTGTACCTTATATAAGCGATGAACGAACAGCGCTTTTTTATTTATAGTAGTCTTTCATTGGTGCAGCCTGCAGAAGAGAGGTTTCTATTTACACTTTTCCTTACGGGTATTTTATTATGAAGGAGTGAAAGCAGGGCTTCCTGCGGCTTTGCATTGTTAACAATTCTGAAAGAGCTTGAAAAGAGCAAACACTACAAAAAAGGCTAGAGACAGGAGGAAATAAGTAAATCCTTGGAAGGGAAAAATGCAATATATAGAATAGAATCTTATATAAGAGAGTGTTGAATAGTGGCCGTGTATTTTTGTAGTTTTCTCCACTCTTGTAGTTACAGAATGATAGAATCCAAAAATTGTGACAGTAGTTGTGGTTGAGTTATGTATGTATCACAGTTTATAATGTTTATATGGCACAGTGGACAAAGATTCGAAGGATTGGAGGATGAGCTCTGTTTGCATTTAGTTGCTTGCAGGCTTGGCGTTTTCGAGTTCGTCTTCGTCGTCGGTCGCTTATTGAGTTTTTCATAAAAACTGCTGCGGTTTGAGTTTGTATTTTGACAGTAAGATATAGTAGTATTAGGTTTGCTGCTGATTTTGTATCCCTATATACGTATGTATGAATGTATAGGTTTTAGCTTTCGATGTTGTGGTATCCTGTGGGAAGGAAATGAATTTCGGGCTGAAGGAGACGAAATATTTCCTCCGTTTATACGCAACGTTAACACCTTTTTTATTCCTATTTGCTCACTCTTCATATTTTCTACTATTGCAGGCTATTTTGTTTACTCTATTTTGTCTTCAAAGATGTTTGTTGTTTGCCGTTTGAATCTCTCTTTTCGTGATTGCCTAGTCGCCTATTTAGATATTTGAGAAAAACTCATTTCGGTTTACAATTTCTATACACCCAATATAATGTACTCAAATCTTGTCAAGTTTCTTTTGAAATTATATAAGATTTTCAATCATTGAAAATATTAATATTGAGACTGTTGATTGCAAAAAATATTTTTCGCGATTACTTCCGTACTAAATTATGTTAGTAGTTCTGTCTACACATACTACGTATAATGTTTCAATAATATAAAGTAAATCACATGCCTTGGGGTTTACTAATTTACTATAGAAAGTAGTATCCGTTTCTAGGAACCGTTACATGAGGACTTTTGTATTCCAACTTTTGTGTATCCATTCCCAGAAGTTCAGAGGTGTTTAGGCTGGAGGATGAGCCTAATGAGAAGCGTAAAAGTGAAATGAGAATCCATTGCCGTTGGTGTATTATTACACGGTACAAGAAGACTAGATGAAAATTATGGACTGAATATGATTCCATTCCACATGAGGTTCTTCTAGTTTTGTTCTTGTTGAATCTAGCGTTGAAAAGTTATTCGACTCGTGCAAACTACTCTCAGGCTGGTTCTATGTTGTAGTAGTAGTAGTTTGATCGTGGTTGTTGAATTCTGGTGATGGTGGATAGCGGTGGCGAGTTTTGGATAGCTCATTATTTTAACAACTTCTTTTGTACAGACTACCTTTGTCGTTTTATTACCATAGACCATAGAAGAAGAGAAAGTGATGATTACATCTGACGAAGGGATCCTTATTGGAGCATGAATTCTTTGTTATTCAAAGGATGGAATCCAACCCGGTTATTTCTTGGAATTGTGTTTTCCCCGTGGATGAGTGAGTGAGGCTAGCTATAGAATACGTAAGACATCAAGAAGACATGAAAACATCACGGGTCATTACATTACGTGTAAGACAAAAGGACATTCCAAAGAAGGGTGTAGAAAATGAAGAAACAGCCTTTGGTGGTCTAGTTTAGTCTTGTACTTTACCAGTAGTAGTAGTAGTTGTAGTTGTAAGATACACTTGTATAAACTTTTAGTTTGTGTTATAGGTACGCATGTATTATCAAAGAAATGAAAATGCATAAGTTTATTAAGGGAGACTAGAGGGACTGTGAATAATCCTGATGTGATGTGACTTTGTGCCAAGCAAAATAAAATGAAATGCTGAAAGGAATGAAAAGTTGGGAAAGTTGATTTCATGATTTGAAAGTTTAGACTTTAGAGAGTTCGTTTCGTTTGTAGTGGGTCGTTTAGTTTAGCCTATGAAGTTTAGTAGAGAGAAAGTCGGAAATATGTCGTCGGAAAAGTATGGGAGGAAAGCCCCCCATGATCTAGTCCATTTTAAGTAAATTATCCAAAGGCGAAAGCAATATTTAATGCCTATTCATCTTATTTTAATTGTTCCTTTGACTCTAGGGTAATATATCTGCTGAACGGCTTAATATTTACGCTCATTCGTCTTCCAAGCTCCCATTAGAAGGAGGGCTAACCATTTCACATGCTGGACTATATACAGCCAAATAGAAAGCATTTTAGTAGTACATATTAGGCATTAGGTAAGCTAAAGTATTATATAGTAAGATAGTCGTCTATTTTTCCTCTCTGAGCATTATGATGATAAGAATGAGTATAATATATAAGAAGAATTAACTGCACACTTGGGTCGACCCGTTTCTAAGAATTATGTCATTGCTTAATCCCTTAGTTTCAGAGGATTGCTCCTAGTTTTTGTGAAGTCAGTAAAAAATCAGATTTAGGTACTTCATATTGTTCCGTGCTATTCATCCTACCATAATACATATTTCAGAGAACACCATAGTAGTGGAATACAGTATTTAATAGAGAAAAAATATCCTCTGGAAACTCTCTTGGTTTAGATTAATTCGAATTGACTTTTCTGAAAGTCTGTAAGCTGTTAAAAATGGTCTAAAATATGGGATTAGATTTGGAAGAGAATGTATTTATATTGTATAAAAGGTTGCAAGAAAGTGCAAGGAGTTAAATGTTGGCATAAAGAGCAGATGCTAAGAGCTGCTTTTCAGATAAGGCTCAGCGGCTGATTCCTTGTGGAGCAAAAGGAAAGAAAGTCTCTTTAGTCTGCTCGTACGTAGTAATAATACAAGTAGAAGGAAAGTCTGGAGAAAGTTTCCGTCATAGGCTCATAACATAAAGACTTGTGACTGGAGTGAAAAGTCTGAAAAGTGACACTGGCAACTGGGGCAAGGGAGCAAATGCCTACGTACACTTTATATAAATGTAGAGTGTAATGTGATACGAAGATTGTAAAAATAGGGAGACTATTTAGTTCTTAATACGTTTGCTCTTACTGTCCGTCCTGGTCTCCTCGTTAAACTTTCGACTTTGTTGAAAAAAGGCCATTCCAGATTCCGTTATCTTCAAAGAATTCGCCGGGATAATATGTCCTCAGAAATGCATGTCGTAGTTGGTAGCCACCCTGACTACGACGAAGCCTTTTTTTACAAAGCCACTACTACTGTGTATAGTTGCTAGGATAGAGATCTTAGAGAAGATCCTCTTGACTCTTTAACTCTTGAGTTTAGATATTAGAGTCAAGAGTCCTGAGTCTTGACTAACTTTTTGGTTCTTATTTGGAGTGGAGACACTTGACTGGGGTCTTGAAAAGTCTAATACCACATGGACGGCTCACTCCAGCTTCTAATGCTGTTATAACATCATAATCTCATTATTCTGGAATTTAATCTTTTTTACTTTAATCTTATAATATTATTGCGTTTTAACCTATCCGCACTGAGAGGACTTTAAATTGGGATGATAGATAGAAGATTCTAAAGGATAGTTTGAAAGCTCTGAAGCATGGAAAAATATTAATTAAAGTGGGTGATTATTACTAAATATAAGTTGGAAATTATGATATCTAGTATTTGTATTTATTATTTTTCCATATATTGTACATGTCAAGTTTAAAAAGTCTACTCCAAGCAGTTACAAAGTTAAGATAACACACTTTTCTCGTGAACTTATTAAAGGCTACTTTAAGTTAAATCTATACAAACCCAATAGGATATAACTGGTCAATTCTGTTCAAGGTGCAAGCCGTTTAAACACGGTTGTTTTATTGTCGCATTTGCCTATAATGATTGATGTTATGCCCTCTGAAATAAATAAATTCAACCGGGGTGTCAAGTGTCAAGTATAAAAAACTAGATAGATAGATATATGTACTTTTTCGAACTGTCAGGTAGAATTCGAACAAGGGAATTGCGCTTTGGAGTAGCTTTGGATTTTGCTCAAAGTGACAGCGGCTTTTCTGAGGAAATTACGTGTCGTGGATTGCAGTGGTAGTGGTAGTAGAAGTCTTGGTTCTGATAGTGACTTGTAAATGTTCAGAGAAATCAGACACGGACTGCTTGGAGGGGTTTAGTGCTTTTCCGTTTTGGATGCTGCAGTTGTGACAGCTGAAGGAAGTGGATAAAAAATGTATGTTACTTTAGAGTGCACGTATGAATACAGGGCCACTGGAGACAGTAGTACTAAAAACTCATCGAAATAGAATATACTTATCTGACTGAATCTTGACTATGGCTTGGCAAGTTGGCTTTCCTATTTGGCCGTCACTCCTAACTTCTGCGGTACCAAATCACTTGGTTAGGGCGAGTAGGTCATTTCGAGTTTTTTTTGGATAAAGGGTGTGAAAAAATTGGCATGTTGGCATGTTTTCATTTCCTATTACTGATGGTTCTTGTACACAGCTTTTTGCGTTTCTTGTGTGAAACTGACGGTGGTTTCAGACAAAAAAACTTGTTGATTGAGTCTATTATGAGATCAAATAGACACGTGAACATATAGGTTGTGTAAGTGTGGAAGTTTACACCTCAAAGTTTGTCAAAGCCTTATTGTACTTTCCCATGAAGCTTCATCGAGTATATTATATAGGTCGTGCAAATAAGCTGTATCCTAATACCCTTCTATTCCTTTTCACACTTTTGGAGTATCTTTGACTTTTAGTTTCTGACCATAATATAATGAGAAATATTGGTTGTGAGATTTTGCAAGCGTCGAAATTCGAAAACCAATCGTATTACATGATAACTGGTATTTCTGCACTAATATGGCTTCCTATTATCGTGCTCTAATGCTTTCTCTTGGCCAAAATACGTTTTACTTCTGAATTTGGAATCAAACCACAACCTCGTGTTTTCTAAATGACGATCTAATCATCATCCCCTTGTGTTATGAGAAGAAGCCGTAAAATGATGCTAATGAATTTCTGATCTCTTTTTAATTCCAGATTTTTCTTTCACTACCATCACCTAGTTCATAGGATCGCATCGGATGGCTGCCAAAATGTTTTCCAAGGGCCACGTGAAAGAGAACCTGTGGTTAAATTTTCAGATCCATTAAAGTCATATCCTTCTGATCAAGTTCCATTCATGCAGCGAAGAAAATTACATTTCGTTCCCGGAGGCATATGCCGTCGTCCTCTGTAATACCTACTTTGCGAAATTGTGTTTCGCATCCTCTCTGCAGACCGTATTATTACGAGTATCTTTTGCAGAATATTAAAATGAACTCTACCTTGTCTTAAGAGAAAATTCTGCATTATTCTAAAAGTGTGCCACAAGCATAACTATCAGTCTACTTTTGTTTTTGCTACTTTGGCATACTTTGGCAGCTTTAAAATCCATAGTAAATTAGTTTGAGGTGGGTTTGTAGTGGCTCTTTTCTACATATGTATTATGTGAGATAACCACTTACCACTTTCATAGTACCCACTTTAAATTAGCAAAAGAACCTGAACCTAGTTATACATCAACGCTACAAAGTATGCACAAAAACTACCTACGGCCTTCCCACAAGTATAATCAGCATTCCAAAAACATAATTAAACTTATTTGTTCATATGCAAAATTCTTGGCCGGATTTCAAATGCCTAGGATTTTTCAGAAGGCATTTCGTCTGTATAGGTACAAATATTCAGGTCAAATTGTTTTGTTTGGTCCATATGCGAATTTTTTTTCATCCTATGCTTTGATTACTAGAGTTTCAAACTTTCATGGAATAATCGCATAGGAGTTTTTTCCTTATCCAAACCAAAGCTGAAAATGATGAGTTGACCCGAAATTCCTGCCATCATTTCTTCGTTGGGAAAATATTGTTTCCAGCTCGGATTAAACTTTTTGTATATATAGGTTGGTTAGTGGGCTACACTGAACTGGAGAGGGTGAAAGGAAGATTAAAACGTGACTTTCTTATGACTTTTCTGTACCATTCAACATCATCAGGGATTTGAGAATGGAGGTGAAAAAGTTGCAAGAATCCAAAAGGTCAAGAAATTTTGTTTTCAGCGATCCCAGATGGCTAAAAATGTGGGACTATGTAAGTATTTCAAAATTGGGTTACTTTCTTCAGACTTTACTAGACAGCCATGTAGGTACTACATAAGTGATTCGTTTAATCGTCAATTTAAAGTGGCGACGGGTGTATAACATCCGTGAGATTTCTACCTACTCGAAATACGTTATTAAATTTCTTGGGGCTAAATTGATATATTTCAATGGTTGCAGCACTGAAAGTTTGCTACCGTTTCATAATCAATTGCATATGAGGCTTGCCCAGCCACAAAAGTTTGTGTAAAAGGTTTCGTCCAAAGTTGAAATAAGATGCAGATGGGAGTTTGATTTAGATTAAATATAATCTAAAATTCGTATGTGCCAATAATACATTCGAAGGAAGCTATTGCTGGAGTAATTCAAACATATAACTTTAATTTAATGAAACCTGGAGAATATTTGAGATTGACTACTTGTCTTTTTGCAAGGAACGTTAAGGTTTAAGTAATTGTAACCGGGAGTCATTTCCTCAAAGCATTTCCTTTCATGTACATCCCTACTTGTGGAATACTAATGAAGTTAAAATGGAAATGGACTTAGTTTAAGGACTAGTGTGTGTCTCATTTGTTCTTGTTCATGTTTATTCATGATGTTCTTCTCGAATATATGTTCGAGTTTGTTGGAATTTGGAATGGATGCCCTATACACTTTTGTTCAAATCTCCTACGCTGTATACTTGGTAATAACAAAAACTGATTCGAATCCTGTTCTAGTGCTCATAGTGGCTATTGTCAGTATCCCAAATTTCCAACATGCCAACATTTCTGTGCAGATAGTTTTGCCTAATTGCAAGCAAGCGTTTCAAATGTTAGTCCTTAATGAGGAGGGAGGTACGAGAGAGTCTTTTAGCTTCGGATCTCATTAGGCTGTTAGGTAATGTCTAGTAGAAGATAAAGAGCTTCTTTACGTGAGCACATCGTTATAGCTTTTGTTAAATGTACACAGAAACAGAAAATCCTCTACAAGTTACAAGCTTACAAGTCTCAGAGCCCTTTAGCAGATAGTGAATAAGAGTTTTGAGATGCAGGGAAACAAACTCGAAGAGGAAAGTATTATTATACACAAAAGAATATATTTCGGAAAAGGGATTTTGATACAGGAAACATTCTATTGTTTAATGATACTGCAGTATTATGCATGCTCTTCTGATCTTTTCTTTTTACTGTTGTACTCGTAGACGGTAAAAGAGGATGTTGTAGTATACTTCGAAGGTAAGAGTGAGATATACAACAATGCACTTATATCTATATATGCTTTTGTGTATGTTTCCCTAGTTTGGAAGTTTATCACCATTCTTGATTCTTGGAGAGAGAAAAAAAGAGTCGCATAAGAAAAATGCATTAGGAATGGAGGGGAAAGTTTTTCCCCATTAAAAAGCGAAAAGACAAAAGAGAGTAAAAATGTTGTGGATGTGGAAGTGTGTTGTAATAAAAGTTGAGTATATGTATTTATATCTCTTACTGCTAAGAGTTTAAGGAGGCGGACCCGTTGACGGAATAAAATATCACTTGGGCAGGTTATTGGATAGTATGTAAGACTGTAGCTTCTACAGAATATACCGGTAACAAACACATAGGTTATGTTGCTCGAAGAGAGTAAAGAATAGGGAGTATGTAGAATGTAGGTATGTAAGACTAGAACAATATATTGTAAGAGGTGAAAGCATTTTGTCTTCTGTGTTCACGGTGGCTGAGTCTTTGTCTGTCTGATGTTTTAGAAACGCTGAAACCATACCTTGTCATCAGACTTTCTATGAAGTGGGATAGTTGGAAGGAGAGAAAGTACTCGGGAGCAACAGAATGTAGAGAAGAACACAAGAAGAAGACCAGGAAGGCTCTGAGAATGGGCTTAAGTGCAAGACGAAGGTATAAAAGCCTGGGTTGGCCAATTCGCCCCTTTCCTAGAATGTATAGATAGTAGATATTCAGTATGTGTGGAGTGGAGAGAACCCCTATTAGGTTAAGTACATTGAGAGAAGACTAGAAAGAAAGGTCTTTATTTTGGTCACATTTAGAAGCTTCTCCATAAGAGATGCTGCTACTGATGGGAATGGCTGCTTGTGGTCTTTCTTATATTGTACTTTCTTCACTTTCTTTCTTGCTTTAAAATGTGACGGTTTGGTACATGGTAGTACTGAATAATATGTATATTCTATATTGTATATTTAGCTTGATAGAATTGTGTTCAGCTGCAATAACTTTTGAGCACAGAAAGTATGAGGTGGTAGTGGTATCCGGGTAGTAGATGAAGAAGGAACAGGAGACTTCTTCTTCAAAAGCTTGAATGGTCTTCAATTT
The DNA here is from genome assembly GCA_034698485.1 of Vertagopus arboreus. Taxonomy (NCBI): domain Eukaryota; kingdom Metazoa; phylum Arthropoda; class Collembola; order Entomobryomorpha; family Isotomidae; genus Vertagopus; species Vertagopus arboreus. The sequence continues at coordinate 104,601 of JAQGBQ010000001.1, forward strand.
CCTTTCTCGGAGGTTGACTGCTCAAAATGAACATAATGTTTTAGCTAGTTTAGTGACGGCATATCTTAAAAGTCCAGCGCTCTTCTCTAGGTACAGGTTTATTTGCGAGTTTACTATCCAAAAATATCCTAAAAGTAAATGGTTGCTGTACCCCGAAGGTTTCTTCTTTATAATATTGAATAGTTCTTCTGTAGCTATTCAGAACTTACTTTTTTATTACTTGTTTTGTTGTCTGTACAGAGAGACGAGACATACCCAAAACCTGAAAATAGTTATATGGGTGTGGCAACTCGTTCACTGGCACAATAGGTGCACATAACTTCTATTTCAGGTTGCTTAGAAAAAGCTTTGAATCTCTAAAGAATAGATATTTTGACTCGCCGACAGGACTGAAGTTAATATTAGATACTACCTGCATATACTATATGGTTATGGGTACCGTAGGGATGAGATTGTTGAATAGTGTAGATATATAAATACATTTTGCCAATGTAGAGCTCTCACTACATATAGTATTTGGACGTGGGACTTCACTCTGGAATGAATACAGTTAATCGCATCAGAGAATAAAGGGATCAACATTTACAATTCTTCAATCTCAATGAGATTTTCTTTGCAAATAGGACGACACACACAACGAGAAGAGACTACGCTTTCCCTAAGCTTTCACTTCCCGAGAGGGATCAGGTACGTCAAATTAGGGCGATAGAGTAGTCAATAACTTGGGTGCGAGAGAAGGCTTTATTTCCTTCTTCTACATACAACTAACATAGCAGTACCTATACACGCTGTTCAAAATCTAAGAAAACGAGGAAAGCGTCAAGAAAATGTTCCTTCCAAATTTAACTTTGAGCTTTTCATTTGACTAAACCAATGCTCGTCCGTATGTATATGGATCGAAATATTCCCCAGGCAAAGAAGCTTTATGATTTTTTTTAGTTGTGTTACTTCGTATTTCTTAAAAGAAAAAAAAATGAAAAAGTGCGGTGATTACCGAAAAGGAAGTATGCAATGAATACCTCAGCCACAAACCTACCATACTCTAGCCCTGAAAAACCGGAGAGTATCATTTGTGCAATGGAATCACACTTTCGGGTCATTTACTTCAACCCTTTAACCCGAAGAAAATCATGCGGGCTCAACTTTTGACTTGATTTATTGCTTAGGCCAGTCTTCCCTATTCCTGCTTCCCCCATCAATGGCAATAGATATTCTTGTAAGCTGGCATTGGTGTTGGGTGTAGGTGAAGAATGCATATACTTTTATATTGTGAGTTGCTGAACTTTCTTTTTGTTATTAGAAATTCCAGAGAAATTTCTTGTTTATTATTTTCGTTTTCTCTGCCGTATATTTATTATTCTTGTTAGTGTATATATATATTCTTCCACGTCACTCTCCGAGTGTCTAGAAGAGTCTGAATGTAATAGATAGAGGAACAGGTATTTTTCATCAAAATTAATTAATTTCGAATGGCAGCTCAAAAGGCTTTGTGGAACTAGGAAAAGTAGTTGATTTGTTTGAGTTTCTTCTTCTCTCTCTCTCTCTTGTTTGGAATTGATAAGTACAACTTTAACACTACTAGGGGATCTACAATATTAAATCCAACTTCAACTTTGTTCCGAAACACGCAAATAGAAAAATAATCTAGTGCCTTTCTGCGGAGAAATGTGTGTGAATGTTATGTTGGCAGAGTTTCTTGTGGGGATTAGGAATTTGAGACCCTGTTTCCAAATGTTTGTACAAATATACGACCTGTAAGATTTGATTTATAGGATATTTTATAGAAGTATGATATTTCGAGTAATGGGAGCAGTTGTAATTTATTGCTTCCTTGATTACGCTGGTCAGAAGAAGAAGGATTTTCAACCTCCTAGTAGTAGTAGTAGTACATTTGTTATGTAATATAATCTTCAGAACCATTACAACATGTAGCTTAGAACCCAGAAAAGTTTTTGACGCTGAATAATGCCATATGTCAGTCGTCCAACACTTTCACCAGCTTCACCCAAAATGGAAAGACAGAAAGTAAAAGTTTCTGTGTCTATGTGTAGTATAGTATGAGTCTATCCCTTTGTAAACTTTGGATAAAATAAAATAAAACGCAAAAGGGAATAAATTCCCAGTATTACTTATTATACTCCCATGCCACTGACACATGGATTTTGACTTTTGGATTAGCAATTTAACAACCACAGGGCGTGGATATAGGCCGCAAGCCTAATTCTCTCTTTCAAGTTCATCAAAGCATAAAGTGAAAGCTGGTAGTAAAGTAAGTATTGCATGGTAGGCTAGTCTGTTAACTTACCTTCAGTTATTGTTATTTCCGTTGAATAATAGGAAAATGTATTTTCTAATTTCTCCGTGCTCTCTGGATGTAAAGATGTAATAGAGGAAATGTAGAAGGAAGTGTCTGTTTCCCTCTGTTCACTAGACCATGTTGATTGTCCATCATCATGACCTGATACATCACCATGTCGAATGCTAATACCTTTGACTTCTTCCATCATATTTCATTCCGTCCAACGTCCAAAATGTAGAAATGCGGATAACAAAAAGAGGAAGCATTTGTTACTATATTATATTTGGTTAGCAAAGGGTCTAGTGCTTTGTAACTCTGTCGGGGGAGGAGTCATTGAGCTTAGGGGTTGATGAAGCGTCCAAATTGCTTTGCTAGCCTATTTGGACCGGAAGTTCTATTGTATTGATGTTGACTATAAGCTATGAAATATTAGCCAAGCATTCTGATTGATTCTCTTTGATGGGGTAGGAGAAAGCAAAATCCTTTCTCATTTCTTTCGACTGGCTGTAAATGGTTCCCAACACATCTGTCCCTGTCTAATAACTAATAAAGTATAGAAAGTAAAGAAACATTATATATAAGGAATAACAAGACGAGTTGTTGTGGGATTGCAATATTGTAAGATAATGATAATAATATTATCATGTGTGATGGTGATATAATTTGGAGTGTGTGGGCGTTGATATCTGTTCTGTGATTTTTCTCAGACGGAAACGGACTGGTCTAAGTAGTTGAAGATGGTATCGAATGAAATAGAATTTTGTAGGCCAATGAAGGATTATTGCTTAATAGTTTTTATGACTTCATGTGGAAGGTTAGTTTTTTTTATTGTGGTTACTCACGCTTCCCCTCTACTTCTTATTTTTCGAGAAGGAATTTCCCATCAAGTGTGTCAGAGCGTTGTCATTCCACAGAGGAAGTTTGTCATACTTAAGACTCTGTGAATTGGAAAGAAAAACTTTTATCTTTTTTTTTGGTTATGAAGAGCTGGTTGAAAGTCCCTTGATGCTCTTGTACAGATCGTTACGTGTGGAGTGTCCTAAATTCTCAAAGAGTTCGATGTAGTTTGTTGAAGCCTTCGTCCTTCTCCAATGCTTCAATGAAGTGTATATATACGTAAATGGAGTGAACAAAAGTCTTATCTAGAATGTATTTCATGTTTTGCAGAATCGTAGAGCTGGATTGGACATGAACGTGATAGAAGGTTGGAATGAGGGAATTACCCAGAGAGGCATTGTGTGGCGATGGTGACCATTCTGGATGACGGATTAGAGGACGACCATCCCTACATCGTTGGTTACTACGTGAGTTAAATACTTTTGTATTTTAAGCGAAATGTTGATTTATATTCAACACGGGAAAGTTACTCCCAGGCTTATTGACCATAAATTCAGCTTTCAACTATTATTTGACTTCCAATCTTAAATTATGAGATTACATGGTCCGATCTGATTTTTTCACTCGCTCAATTAGACCCCAATAAAGCAAGGAGGGACTGGCCTGCAAGGAATTTATCTTTACAGTCAAGTGTAGCTGTAATTTTAAAGTCAACGTTTCAAGAAAGATATATCAAGTTTAAAATTAATGTCATTCATTATATAGAAAAGTAAATGCGGCTGTAATAATATATTTTCCACCTCAAACCGGAGAAATCGGTTATAGAAATCACGGAAGACGTCGTGTTTCTTAACTTAATTCCATGTCAAAAGAACCCCGTCTGTGAGTAAGATGGTTGCAAGAATAATGCGTCCTTGAATACCAAGTGGTTTTATTTGGTAAACTCTCATCTGGGGGACTCCTTAGAAAATTTAATTTGCTGGCCTGTTTGACTTCAATTCAGAATTATGTATACTACTTCTTCTTCTTCCCATTATTCCTCCGCTCTGTAATAGACATTTGGATTTGGTTGAGAAAGTTGAGAGACGAAATTGGACCTTTGTGTCTATCGCTGAGGCTTGCAAAATGTGAGCTCATCTGCTGATACGTTTTAAGAGTTTAATCAAGCTTATATAGTATTTAGATCTACCATTATTTAAATCGATAGTCTGCATTAACGAAATTGGCAATAGTTTATGATGCAGTTTCCTTTCTACATTCGAAGCTATCTAAATGCAATCTTATTTTCATTTAGGATGTTGCTGTTGTCGTCGAGTTAATGAAGCTGAAGAAGAATGAGTTTGAAATATGTTGGAACTTGAAAGGCAAAATATAGAGCATTTAAAAGTAGTACAAAATTCCCGATGATACAGATCTATAGTTCGCACTCCAAACTCGAATATCATTCTAAAAAAATATATCAAAGGCTAGCATTCGAAGCTATGTAAAAATTGAAGTTGACAAAGGAATACCGAGCGGAACAAAGAAGAGTCTTAGAGACTTGGGATTTGATCTTTGATTCGGATGTGAATGTAATAGGAAATCAGTATGCTTATTGCGACGAACAACAGCATGTGGTGGATGTCTTGTCGTAAAATAAGCTTTGGACTGGAAATATGTAAAGTAATCCGAAGCACCAACTATTCAGACTAGGACCACAACTGGTAGTAGTATTAAGGAGTAGTAGTTCGTAGTATTGTAGTTTGTACTTATAAGCAGAAGAAGAAAAGATGTGAAATATCTCCATGCTATGGATGCAGAGTTATTCTTCGTTGTTAAAAAGATGAGAGAATTCTAAAATAAAATCTAAATCCAACTCACATAGACTGTCCAAAAGGGACAGGATGAAGGCAGATGAGAATGGGATTCTGCCGTTGCTTTTGGAACTCATAGTAGAAATCTTGAAAGTGTAAGCACGAAAGAGCAAAGACCGACAACGGAGGAGACAGGAAGAAAGCGACAATGCCCGGCTGCCTGGATTGCGCCTTGGCACAGAATGCATAAATCCTGGATGACTATTTTCTTCCCATACTTTCTTTTTTATAGGGTATTTTTAGAAGATCCTTTGCATCCATGTGCATACAACTTGCTTCGCATTCAGATGAGGGCTTATCTTAAGCTGCAATGGATGAAGAGGATGTGGATCCAAGAGATAGTTTGGATGCTTTCTTTTTATCAGCGACTGTCTTTTAAGATTGGCTCCAAAATTGTTGGAATTTGGATAGTTGGTTTTTCGGTTGTCGTTTCTAAGTAAAGAACAACAGAACTCAGATTTGATTGTTTTCATTGGGTTTGTAACCCAAAAACATTGCGATCATAATTATGAAAAGACATAAATTGAACTCGTAATGTTTTAACAGTAAATTAATACGACAGTTGACAGTCGCTTTTCTTTGCAGGAATCTTAATAGATTGATTATCTTAATATGATGTGCTTGATAAAATTTTGTTGAATTTTAAAACAAGAAAAATTCCCGATTTTTATTTTGAGATTTAATTATGATTACGTCGAGGACTTTCTGATCTAGATTGAAAAATATGTTTATGCAACACATTTTAATCTTTTGTTTTTCAATGAAAGTGTGAACGTTAGTTAGATATTTTAATTTGGGTTATAATTTTAATACTTTCTATGCAGAGTCATGGAATGGAAGAACTCGAATTTTCAATTTCATCCGAAAAGAGCTCAAGATTGTTGATGATGCTCTAGATAAATAGGTATTATTCACAGTGGGTTGGATTTGTTTGTTATTGTTTTGCAATTTAAATGAGTAACCTACTTTGAAATTTGAAAGCTGCCTAGAGCGTGACGATAGTTGATGAATTCAAATTGAATTCTTCTTCTTGCTGATGATGACAGTGTCAATGATGGCACAAGTTTTTCCTCTATTTGTCCGGAATCATCTTTTTGAAACGAGAAAATCCTAAGAAAAGTTGGAAGGGATTGAATATCATCAAAGTAGTCTTAATGGATTGTTTTGATTGTACAAAAATCTGTTTGAAAATAAGGATATGATGATATGACTGGGAAAAAAGAAAGGATTTAAACTAGAAAGAGTTGAAGGTTTTGAGATTTTCGAGTGTCAGAGATAGTTATAGAGCCCTTTGATGTGGAATATTATTCCCCGTCATGTCCACTGATTTGAGGACCCATTATAGATTCTACCTACCTATTTACCATTCCTCAATGCGGTGTACTACTAGTAGTGATATGTCGGTGAGTCAGCTTTCTCTCTCGTTTTCATGTCATTCTTCGTATCATCATCAAAGAAGGATTTGAGTAGCTTTACGGGGATAGATGTTGGATACCCACCAAGAAGATGTGTAAGTTGGCCTCCGTAATGTTGATCTGGATGGAACATTGCTGAAAGTGGAAAGTAAAAGTAGGAGAAAGGAAAACGGGATTGGAGCTTTGGCTAAATCCAATCGCATGAGAAAAATAAAATTCAGTGGGACACTGGGCTCTTTTTACAAACGCGATTTTACAAAACGACGTAAACTTCATACTATTGTAACTACTTGGACTCTCGGTCTTAAGTCGTTTCTACTGTTGTTGGTAAGTAATAAATAAGAAGATTTATATAAACGTAATAACATCCCTTGACTCTTGCTGTGTCTGGTTTGATGTGATGGCCGTTGAATGGACGAACGTTGTACGTGTGGGATGGATGACTGCAAAGCTGATTTCATTTTTAGCTTTCAATCTAAATCTGTATTCATGATGCGTTAGATAGAATTCGGTCCATTTCTCTTTGATTCCATTGGACTTTAGGATCATTTCACCAATCCAAAACTTACATAGTGGACTGATTCTCGATCAAAATCCGGGCTTATCTGGACTCTTTTTTTATTATTATCGCGAATCGGGATACGTAGTATCTACTTGAATATCTTTTATGAAAGGAATAGACAAGTACCTCCCTTCTAAATATATTTTCAGATGCTTTGAAAAATTCTACTCTTCAAAATCACTTTATTTGAATACTCTATCGCTTTCAGTTATTATGTTGAGGCTTAAAAAGGAATAAGATGGAAGTGATTTTTTCTCTTAAAAAAATTCACATGATTGATGATCTGACAGAACAAATTTTTACTTACAGTCTTAAGTTGAAGAGATGTCAAGTAAGGATGATGTTGAGAATGTTGGAGTTTTTTTAACCATTGCATCATATATAACTTCTTGAGGAGGATTCTCAACGAACTGTGAACTAACTGAGAATGGTTATAAAATGCACAGTCAGTCTCGAGATTTATAAGCTACAAAATTACTCTATCGATCCAAAGATAGAAAATAGACGCTGGACTAAATTGTGGATAGGGTTGTATTAAACTAACATTACATATAGGATCAGTTAGGCTGTGCTTTACTATCGGTACAATTCGTTGTGCTGTGTCAGTGTCAAATCATGTTCACTGACGCCAACAAAAAGTTTGGTTAGTTTAACGCGTATAACGCATTACTACTACTAAGGGAGAAAGCTGAAGAAAGCAAAGGCTGCTAAAAGGATGTAGGCTTTACTAGGAATTGGTAAAAAGACCCAAAATAGACTAAGAAATGGAAAGCGTAAAGTTAGTAAAGAGAAAAAAAAGTCTTGGTGAAAGCACAGGCCGGGGTTATGGTTCATCAGTTTCTTATTTGGTGTTTCCCCCGACGACGCGGGGCTACCGGACGCAGAACTTTGCTGTTGAAATGCCACTGTTTTGTCATGAATCTTTAACCGCATGAAAAAGTTTTGGTGACATGGTTGCGGGATATTCTTTCCTCCAATGTGATGCCACATTTTTTCACACTGTCTTTGCGATGTTAATACAAGCACGAGCACCGGTACTGAATTTAGACTAGAATGAATGGATTGCTTGTTTCACATTGAAATGCGTAAGTCTATACATAGACACTGAAATATAAAAGGACATGCATAATATTTATGGATATTCTGTGTGAGGTAAGTGAGTTTGCTTTTTAGAACAATTCCCTTATTCTTACGATTTATCTGCCAACTTCTGAAAGAAGCTACTGAATATTTAGCTTATCGCATTTACATACATTTTGAGATTTTGATTTTATATGTATAACTTGACGTGTTTACCATGCTTTAGATAACTCTGAATCCCTAATATGCTCGATTGTTGGCCATTTTTTTAATAGCTGTTCATCAAAATTTTCCGAAATATTAATCCTAAATAATCCTAATAATTAATTAAAACAGTATATTCTACCAGAATCTAAACTCAAAGGAAAGTGACCTGTTATTGTTTAGCAAAATGCAGTTTGTGGCTAAATAGGTAATAATAAACATTAGAAATTGGTTTATTTGGAATTCACAAAAAACACTGTAGAATTTTATTACAAAATACGCCTTCCAATGCATAATAATAAATACAAAATGAGAATCAAAATCTGAAATAAGTTAAAGTTAAAAACCACTGGTCTGGAAATTCATGAATGTGGATGTAACATAGCGTCGATTAGGCAAAGCGACCAACTAAACCGTCTTGCTCTTCAAGATCCTTGATAACCTTCTTTCTCATGTAGAAGATAGGACAATCCCGACTGCAGAAAACAAAACGATGGCATTTTAAAATCAAAATCTCTAATCCAAATACTTAATCATTTATTCATTAGACATTTTACCTTGTACAAAGTATGTCTTCGTGTAATGAACCTTGGCATCTCTGGCATTGTGTCCACAACCGGTTGAATTTTGTTTCCAATTCAGATAGCTTGGTAAGTTCGTTCAGGTAAATTTCAGTCTGTTTAGGATCGCAATATTCGCACAACGCTTTAGTTTCATCCTTCATAACAGAACGGCATCCCACACAAGTTGCTTTCTTTTGTGTAAACATGGACAGAGCTCCAACTCTTGATGTTACAAGAACCTTCGAGCGAGTGTGATCACCACCTGTAACGTTAAGGAATTAAAAATGTCAACTAAAAAACTAACTTTAGAAATAATGTTCCAATTAAAGCAGATATATAATAAACTTACGCAATAATACAGATTCGGTTTTGTCACCAAGAATAGGCTCAAAAATTCGTGTCAACGGTTTGCTAAGCTGGTTCTCCAAATAATACAAATAGTCAATCGGAATATTGTTTTCTAAAACGTAGATTGGGTCTTCCGCCTTTGCATATGCAGGAGTTCCCTTTGCAGCTGAAATAATAACATATGGAACTCGATCACCCAGCTTAGGAGCAGTTCCGGCATCTCTTTTCATCATTTTATTAGCTAGCACCACATGAGCTTGTTTAGCAGCATATTCTTTTTCAGTCTTTGTCAACTCTTTTGTGATCACCAATTGAGAAATGTCCAATTTATTTCTAAGAAGTTCAGAAATCACACTTTTTGCGTAGTCCACGGCACCGTATGGGTCCCTATTTTAAATACATTAGTTATATCATTTAGAATACGTACGAAGGAAATCCGAATATGATGTACGATTTCCAACATACCGTTTGACTAAGATCCGTTCCAAACAAGTATTCATCACAGTAGCCACCAAGGGACAATTATCACGTCTCACCGTCTCCAAACCCTTACAGTCCATTTTATCATGGATTTCAGGCTTTGTAAAGTACAATCCAGCATACCGTTTCTTGTTAATCAGAAGATACGGGAAATAAACCTATAATAATAATATAATAATTACAGTAATTTAATTTGAATTTTTTTATATAGTCATGTGTTAAAAAAATTGTTTAACCTTTTCGAATTCCAATTTAATTGGAGCAACAAAAGACTCGCTCACGCCTGAAGCCGCCTCTCTTCCAAGTTCCATAGCTTCTGCAACTGTCGTCACTCCGAATCTCACCATCACAGAATCTGTATCTCCGTAAATAACTTTAGCATCATGCTTGTAGCCATTTTCAATACAAAACCTCTTTTCTACTTCGTTCTTCGTATGTTCAATCATCATTCGTCCAAAAGCTGTTACACTCTGACTGATTTCCAGACAAGGCAGCTTTCCAACTTGAGCACCAGTGAAACCGTAGACGGAATTGGCACTGATCTTTAGAGCTAACTGTCTACCGTCCAACACCTTCCTTCTGAACGGATCCTTTTCATTCTTCAAATCCGTTTTTGCCTTTTTTCGAGCTGATAACAAATCCTCCAAAATAACAGGTAAAATCCCTTTTCGAACTGAAGATTTTACAAAGTAACTGTTTGAAGGAGTTCGAATAAATTGGTCAGGGTCCATCGTGTTTATTTGATTGGGTTTCAGCAGAGTCGTGTAACATAAATTGTGGGCCATCATAATACTTGGATACAAAGACGCAAAATCCAGGGTTGCAATAGGTACATCGTAATAACCTCGAATAGGCTCTATGACTGTGGCTCCTTCAAACTGTTCGTCATTTCCTTGTCCTTGATAAGTAGGCATTACATAGTCGTAATCTTTTGCCTATAATTTTTAAACAATTAATTTAATTCATTGATCATCCAATAATTGTTAAACTAAAACATGTTTTTACTCGTAACTCAGTACCTTTCTTAGTAGCTGCGACACAACCTTAATTTGCTGTCCACGAGTCAAGAGATAATGAAGAGGAACACCAGTTACCCTAGCCATTTCCATATAGTTGATGACACACATCAATTTGTCAATGAGTCGAAGAGGGAGTAACGCATCTTTCAAGCAGTAAATAGCCAAACGCCTCCTAGTTTGATCAGTTCCATTTTGCAAGTCCGTAATAATTGAATGATGGACATCTTCTTTTTGCTCTTGCAAAAAATGGAAACTGACGCTGTTCAGTGTGTATGATCGAAGCTTGTAATCTCGAACAAGAACTAGCAATAGATCGAAAATTACTCGACCCTCAATATTAATTGCTTTGTTCTCTCTGCGTCCCATCTGCTTGCTTTGCAAAACGACGTCTCGTGCGATTGATTTGATGTTTCGAATTCGTCCAAGAAAGCTGTTAATAACGAACAAAACCAGATCAATCATAATTAAATGTTGTTTTTTATAAATAAACTAGAATTAGGCCCGGCCCCAAGGGGCCTGGAGATCAGCGGATTCCATAGTTTATCTATATAATATCCGTTCGCTCATTACTGCGGACAGAAATAGGATAGGAACACATAAATGTATAGAAGTTACATGCTAAAAATGAAAATCTGTCTTCTAAAAACTCTGGTACTCTAGTACTGGTCCGGTCCTAGTCCGGTCCGTCGTACCAGGAAAGAAGTAGATTGCAAGTGCAATTGCGCTTAGTGGCAATGTAAGCTCCTACTGCGCTTGTCCGGTTACGGAAATCACATACACACTGGGATATTATATATATAGATAAATGAAAACATAGTTAAACTTATCTTACTTAAAGTTAGTGGCCTTTAGATGATTTGCTCTGCTGAGAAGATACCACAGGTCAAAGTTGTTGATATTGTATCCAGTCAGTAAATCTGGATCCACCTTCCTTACAAACTCTGCCCATGCTTGCAACAAATCACTTTCTGATTCATAGCTCAATACCTGAGCTTCCATAATTGGGGCACAAGTTTTCAAAGTAAATATTGTTCGAATAAATGGCTCTGCAATTATATTAAATAAAATAGGTTCATTATAGTTGATAAAATTTTGTCAAAACTCAAGTTATATTTTGAAATTACGAACCAGTTTCTCCTTGTCGAACAACCATATTAGCAATTTGAATAACAGGATCTTTATCAGGCTCGGGAAAAATACCTTTTCGACCAGCACATTCAATATCAAAAGACAAAATCCTAAACGGAGCAACTTTTCCCCAATCCCCTTCAGTTCCATGAGAAATCATTATGTCATACGCAATATCCGCTTCTATTTGACACCGGCTCGTTACGCTTTGATCCTTGGTTGTTACTATTCATAAAAAAAACTGTATTATTTTACGAATCAACAAATTAACATCAAAGTTATGTTATTATTACTAGTTGAAATATCTGCGTTTCTCAAAGTGTATTTCCCAGCAGGAAGTTCAATCCAATTACACCCAACTACATTCATATCAATCATGAACCGGCTTTCAAAGTCCAAATTAGACTCGTAAGCTTGATAAGCACATGACCCCAGACTTTGAGTACATACTTCCCCCTTTTCCAACAGACGTTTTGAAGGTGCAATAAGTCTGGAAATAAAACCAAATCAAAATATTAATACCTTCAATCAAAATTTGAAAATGAATAGAAAATAATACTAATAATTTACCTCGGAAGAGCAAGAGTAATCTTAGCAAAAGCAGTTTTTGTATCGCCTCTATATCCATAAATGTTCAATTTGTATACCAATTCTACCATCAGAACAGCTTCCGTAATTTGCTCCCTGTTTGACTTCATATCCCTCAAGACCGCTGAATTCAGTGCTTGTTTAAACTCGCCACAATGAGCTTTGGTGAACTTTTCCGGTAGAGAGACGTAAAAATACGGAGAGAACCCATGAACATGACAGCAAACAGAATGCCCGTTATCAGTAACACCATACATCCTGTTAATAAAATAGTTTGAATATCATTACTTTCAAAAATAATATTTTATATATCTATTGTCTAAATTTTACCGAATAACAGGGACAGATCCAGATTGGGCTCCAGGCATGTTTACAACCGGCTTAGGAGAAATGTAGTGGTCCAAATCCATCTGTTGAAATGTCAGCTTGTTCTTCCTCGGGTCATAATCATAGTCCACCTTAGGACGTTCCCATTGAGAATACGTGATAGTCGATGTGGACTCATCTTCCTGGCCTATGCAAGCAGAGAGATCGTCGTCAACTTGTGAATCTGCTTCCATAAATGCCAATTCCATGTCGTCTGTATCCATCATTTCCATTTCATCGTCATCCTGACTGTTTCCATTCGGTCCTGATGTCTTAGGCTTTTTAGCAGCGTTTCCATTCCACGAGGACCCTCCTCCTCCGGGCTTTTTCCCAAATGCAGGACCCCCGTTCGGTTTTTTGTTCCAACTCGACATACTTCAAACAAAAGTATCTATACGACAAAATACAAAACAAGAGGTCAAATCAAAACCCGTGTAGAATTTAAAATTAACACACACGCTGTTAAATTACAAATTTAACTACGAAATAGTACACAATAATAAACGTTTTACATGCTTTGTGCGTAGAAAGATTGCTTGCAACTTGCAGCGAGAAAAAATAGAAATCCGATACTTACATTTTAGATTTGAAGTGGAATGACTTCCTAAGTTTTAACCATAAACTATCCGTTATAGTTTTATTTAATTTGTAGTTTCAAAATAATTTGTAATTTTGTTATACTTTTATTAAATTGTTGCTGAACAAAAAATAACGGAGGGAGAATATTTTTTCTGCAACAAAGATATGGAATCCCGCTTGCAAATAGCAGGGTAAATTGAACTCTGCACTTTTCGATGACAAAAGTAAATTTAGCATTCTATTGCTATGCAAAACTAAGTTTTAATTTTAATGAAACTGGCCTAATCACAACATAAATAGTAAATACTATTATAGATTAAATTGATGAACAATGCATGAACATTGAGTTTTGAATCGTTTTTCAAGTCTTTGTCGCCTTCACTTCGCATGCATCTTTTTATATTTCAATTAAATTAATTTACCTGTGTATGGCTTCCGAGACTCTTATATGACCTATCCTACATGTGCATTTGCATATGAATTTGATTGTATTCAAGCGTATGAAAATTAAAAGCGATATGGAAGAGTAAAAGCAAATCACAGTAAATTTCGTACATTTTTAGAGCGATTTCCATGGATTTTGAACAACTTTAGTTGTTCGGTTGCAGTAGACAAGTGTCGTTTACTTTAGCGTTCTGAATTGTCTAGTTTGAAACGAGAGTACAGAAGTGTACATTTGACCATTGGTCTTTTCTTGGATTTATGACAGGCTATAACTCACAAGAAATATTAATTGTAATCCATGCTTCTGTCATAGTTGATTTAAATTTCGTCATTTCTGCTTTAAAGAACAACGATGCCGGAAAAGAAGGCTGTGGTCAAAAAGCCAGTCGTTAAGAAGCCTGTCGTTAAAAAGGTACCAGATAAAAAGCCTGTGGTTAAAAAGATACCAGATAAGAAGCCTGCTGTGGTCAAAGGGGGAACAGATAAGAAGGTAGTCGGTAAAAAGAAAGCAGACAATAAAAAGGCTGAAGAAGATAAGGCTGGGGAAACAAAGGCTCGAGAGCATTCGAAAGAGCTTATCAAGGCATTTGGTCCCATCCGTTTCTTTCTCGTCATTATTGGACAAATGCCTTTCGAGATCCGAAAAAAGGTGAATTTTAACATTTTTGACCCGGTATTTTATTTTAATCGGTTTCATAAATGAGATTTTTTTTAATCCAGAAAGATAACACATATTCCTTCAAGTTCAGTCTGAAGAGCAAATCCATTTACATTTTTTTGTTCTTTTTTATCATCAACACGACAACCTATCTTCTCGTAACTGCAGGAATATGCACATTTCTGCTACAGAACTTATTTATCAATGTCATAAATCCAACTGCTAAAGTCATGTGAGTGATGTCAAAAATTATTATCCAAACACAATTTCTTTTAAAAAGTTTTTAATCCTTCTATAGCGTCAAGGATTATGAAACGCATGAAAATATTCCTCAATTATGGGAACGGTACTACACGCGTCGGGAGATGGTTTCCGTTTTGGTTGTTTGGTCTTGGATGACAATTGCTTTCGCTGGGAGTCTGTATACAATATTATACTCGACCTTGTATATCCATTACATGAACTACTTTAACCGAGTAGTACAACTCATCGATATGGACATGACCCCGGGGATCAAGCATTACCTATGGAGGCATAATCTTCTCTCGATTGGAACGGCAGTGGCCATTATTGTTGGCTTTGGGTTGCAATTCCCACCGTTTAATTTTCATGCAGTTGGAAATACTGCTAATGTTATTGCCAATTTCATCCTTCGACTATTTGGTGTCGAAATGCAACTCTTGGACTTGGATCCGGATGGAAAAGCGAGCAAGTTTCGCATCAAATTCTTCAGTTGCCAACTTTTAGGATTTGCTGTGATGGTAATGGACATGATTTGATAGTTCAGATTCAGATGTGACATTTAATTCGTTATTAAACGTATCTATTAATTTTCAGCTTCTCGCGTTGGTTGGATCACGAGCTAATATGATTCAGTTCCTATTCTTCAGTCAGTTGTTAAAAAATGGAGCAAAGATCTGGAACGCAAGATTTCAAATGGTTTTGGAGCAAGGTATTTAGTAATATTTGATAAGAAAAATGATTTTTAAATCGTTCTTCATGACATTGTTTTTGTCTTAGATCCTACCGAACTAAAAGAACAAGAACTAAGTAATGAAAACGAGGAAAAGGACAATCAATTTCTAAGACGCTTATCTCTCCGTCAAGTTTTAAAAGACCATTTGATCCTAGTTCAGTTGTTTCAAATGACAGAGGACAACTTTGGAAAGATTCTTCTCACGTATTACTGTTTTTTGGTACGATAATAGTTGATAATACCACAGATTATTTTTCAGTTACTACTATTTTAAACCTACAATTTCTCGAACAGATTATTTCAGTGGTGATGGAAGTATATCAATTAGCAGGTAATTTCCACATGTTTTTTGAACGACTTATCTTTTTTACTGTAATCTAATTGACATGTAATTGATAGCTTTGGGAGGATTTCCTGTTGTTCCTGACGACACGGATTTTCTTCACGATGGTTCATCTACTACAAGTACAGAAGCACCGGATGCATTTGAAGTAGATAAGCAGCAGGAATTCGAAGCTTTGAGCACCGCTCTAGTTTGTATCGTGTTGCTCTTGCAAAATATTTGGTTCGCAATCGCTGCAACGGTGGACGCTGCTGGGGCTTATGAACAGGTATAATCGCGTTTACTTCGTACAATATCATTAAGGATTTCTTTAATGGAACAAGTGATTATTATTGTTTTAAGGCCATGGAAGGGTTTCAAATTTTGAGACAACATGGATTCATGTACTGCAGAAATAAAACTGACCGAAACTTTGTAAGTAATAACAAAAACGTTGAATGAAATCGAATATAAAATAAAAATGGGATTATGATTTTTAAAGGTGTTAAGCATGTTCATCTCGTTCTCCAAATGCAGCCCTATGCAACTGACCGCAGGTGGTTATTTTGAGATTAACAAAGCTCTCCTGGTTGCGATGTCCGCTACAATTATAAATTGGGCTGTCTCTATCTATCAAACCAAAATCGATCAGTGGAGATAAAGTCAACTTTAACTTTCATAAGGTTTAGATTCTAGATGAGCATCTCCGTTTAGTGTATTTAATTAATATTGCATGTGCATCTTATCGAATTAATAAAAATAAGTGAACTGTTAAACAAAAATCTTTAAGTTTACAAGACGACTTTTAATTTAATTCAAAATTCAAAACGAAGACAATTAATTCTCAGCTAAACTTAGAACTTATAATTTGGAGTTTGCTCAGATATCGGAAAATAATTATTAGCAATTCAATTATGTAGAAATAAAAAAAAACTGACAAAAGTTGAAAAATAATAATAAAGAAAGATAGACTGATGCACCAGTTTGGAATAAGGTTGGCGAAAAGACACGATTAAATAGCGTCAGTAATCTCTGAACTGATATCCATTAACTTTTTCCAGAGGTCGACAGTAAGACTGATACCTGATTGAGACAAAAAAACATTACAATACAATGAACAATTTTTTTAAGAATTAAAACGACGGGTAAGGCGCACCTTTTTTACCCGGCAGTAGTTGCCCTTTTGCTTCATAAAACTCTCGAATGTCTAAAAATCGGTGGAATTTTTTAACATTAACATTTTAACTTTCAACTGCGACATTCATAATTATTTTACAATAATAAATTCAAACTCATCAAACTGAACAGATTACTTACCGATATATGTTTTCCCTTTGAAAGATCTTACTGTAACCCTCTTTTTATCATCTAATTCCCATGTTGTTTCGCCATTCTTGCTACTCTTCTTGCTTGAAGAAGAAGCATCAGTCTTTGCCTTCTTAACCGCAGGTTTCTAAAGAAAATAATTAAATGTATTGTGTAATCTGTTTGAGTTTAAAATTAATTAAAATATGCCATCAAAATAGTTTTATTAGCTTACGGCTTCAGAATCAGAAGATTCCTCCCTCTTAGACTTTTTGTTCTTAACTACCGGTGTCCTCTGAAACATTTCCAAATATTGCACATTCAGTAATACAAATACAAAATAGATTGGAAATTTTATTCTTTAAATCCTAATAGCTACTTACGTCTTCGGGTCCTGAGTCAGAATCGCTTCCACTGCCGTTAGCACTTGACGAGGACTCGAGGGTCTTAACTTTCGGCATTTTTCCTAGCTCAGAGTTTAGCACGCTTCAGTCTTTTTGTATTGGTTAATTAATAACCAATATAATAAATAGCCCTGGAATAAGTTAATACAATTAATCAAAACTTTTATAAACGATAACCTAAATACAAAAGTTTATGAACTTTATAAAAAAAATACGGTAACAAAACTTCTGAGGAGTTTTAGTTTTGGTTTTCAATTTTGTAATTTGCTTGCAGTTATTTAGTACTGCAACTAATTACTTAACTATAATTCTATTTAATCAAGTATTTGACTTACCTTCTTTTAACTTTTCACTCTTCTGAATTCGAAAATTTAATTTCTAGTTTTTCAGTCGTCAGCGATAGCAGTAATAGTAATAGTAATAACTAATAAGCACAAGCCGAATCGGAATTAAATGAAAACGGAGTAAAGAAAAGGCGCTAAAAAGTCACGGGACTTTGAGGAGAAAGTCAACTTGAACTTTAACAACGGAGGAAAAGTAAGAAAACGGATCATTGTCCTGTAATTCTTCAGTATACTTTGACTTGGTAATCGGTAAGAACACTTTTATCTAATTAACCTTAATTACATTTACCGCTACATTGCAATATTGAGCGAGAAGAAATGACTTTAAACTTTAAAGTCATTTTCTGTACTTTGTCTTCATTCGAAACTTGATTTTTGTCTTTCTACTCAGGCGTATGGTTTATCAACTCTAATTGCTAAAAGGGCTGCTGGACCCTGGGGTCATTTTCCTGAAATCTTGACACATAAAGACATTTCCAAGCCTAATAAGTCTTATTGGATTGAACGCAGCAGTATCTGCACAAAAAGCATAATGACACGTAAGAGAACTTCACATTTATATATAAAACCGATTATCGGCCAGAGTTATTTGTAGTTAACGAAATTGAGAATAATAAAAACAAAAATATGTATGAATAGGTGGAAATCAACGTGATTTGGCTCGTGCAAAAGCTCAGAAGAAGCAACAGGAACTGACGAAGAAGAAAGCCGAAGACGGCCTGACGCTGGACCAGCGTCGAGAACGGTAATAATGATCGCAACGTTTTTTGTTATTTGAAAAATAACTTATTTCATATAGAACTAATAGGGATTTATTGTTTGTTATGTTTTTTTTCCAGAGATGCGAATCGGTTGAGGGAAAAACAGGCTCAGAAATCGGCAGAAGCAGCGGGTGGAGAAAGCAATAACAAAAAGTGATAAGACACAACAAACGAGCCAAGACTGATTCGATCTGCACCAAAATTATTCTACAGGCCAATAATTCCAAATTCAACATCAAATAGAATCATCTACCACCTATATTATAATATTACATGGCTTTTAAAGAATGTCTGTATAAAGGGATATGAAAGATAGGATAGTTATGAGCTCGTCTTGCACTATTGTAATTAAACTCATTCAATATTATGCAACAACTACAATAAGTATTTACAAATATTAAATCTTAAGTTTTTTTGTAATTGATAATAATGTCAAAACTGAATTCCCGATTATGCTCTAACATATTTCTCAATCGATACTTATCTAGCTAACAGTTTGCGACTTGCTGTAAAAGCTACTCTTTTTTAAAAAGCTGTAATCAATTACAAACCTCATCTTATTCAAAATATTGTTTTTATTTATTTTAATTAGTCGCAGCTAAGCATTGGTCATCCAGAGTAAATCTTGAGAAAATACGGGGTGAAAAAATCAGACTTTCTCCGAAATATTTGATACAAACCAATAAAGTTAAATCCTGAACGTAAAAGTACATTTGCATATAAAAGATAGCTTAAATTAATTTGATATTAAATACAATTTTAGTTATTACAATTTTAATAGACAAAAAATTATACGATGAAAAATAGCTCCGTGTTGAAAAAGTAAATTCATGGTCATGGGAAAATATTTCAGTGATAACACAAATAAGTGTAGAAATTTAAATAAAGTTGAACTATTATTGCCATTTTTGTCTTTGTCAAATACATTACAATGATAATTTGAAATTTTGCAATATATAGCACAAAGGTCAGGTCTGTCCAACTTTCCGTTGTTACAAATTCATATTTGGTTTGGACCATTCGTAATTTTCTACACAAGAGGTTTCCTGAAAATTCTGAAAATCATTAGTGCCACTCTGCTTATCAATAAAACCGACACAACTCCCAGCAATCCCACGGCAAAATGTTTTGGAGTGTCATCTTCATATTCCACTTTCTGAAGCCTCACAAATATTCCTACCAAGGCCCACACCACAACTGCAAAATCAAATCAAATATTATTTTCAATAAATCTTTATTATATCTTACCAATAAATTCCTTCAAAATACTATAAAAGGTTTACCAAATAGCGGGGTAATCATGTATCTGCAATAATTGTCCAAAACAAAGACATCCAACGGTACCCATATAGCGATGATAGCTGTAAGCAATCCTAGTGCAATTAATGATGGCTTTGGGTCTTCAATCTCACCATCGTAGATCAATGCAATATTAAAATTCAACAATGCTGCAATCGTTGTCCATGTTGTGTACAAAGCGAGTGAATTTTGTAGCAAGATTCTGTAGCAGTTTAAAATACATGGAGATCTTTCTTGGAGGTTCCTTGTGTTGTCCCACAAACTAAAGGTAAATATGTATTACAAATTAGTGATTTTGAATTTTTCCAAATTGTTTCTATGAACTTTACTTGTAAGAGAACAAAGACAAAGCGATCCAATTTGTCAACATAATGAAAAATAGAATGATAGATGCGGCCGTCATGTACTGATTGTCCCAAACGAATAGCCAAGAGGTGTAAAATCCGCAATTAATTAGTAAGACAAAAGCTACTGGTGATGTAAAGACCGGTGGGGTACAATATACTTTCCCTGCCCCATCTTTGCTTGATACGAATATGTTGACAATTACTAGAATTAAAGACATAAAAATTAAAAATTGTCCTCATTAGTTAGTCTTTTGGCGTTAGTTAGTGGTGTAAAAATTACGGAAAATATATCCAGCAAGGACCCAGAGAAATATTAGATTCCAAATCATGAAGGTGTATCCTTGAGGTGTAATTTGTGTCGTATGGTTGTGAGATACATCGCCGGTTTTGTGATTGAAAATAACTGGAATTATACAAGAAATTATATCTAAGATCCGCAGCGATTAATTAATTTGCATATTCCTTCTTACTGTCTTCAGTAGCTCCAGCAAATGCACTGATGATTACATTGAAAGACCAAAATAATGTTAGTAGAATTATAGATGCAGCTTGAACTTTGTCGCCTATTTGACCCATTTTAAAAGCTAATTGACTCAATAATTTCGTCTTGATTTCTTGTTATAATTTAGATTTTAGAAAGAATTAGAGGTCTGACCGAAGAATATTTCTGTTCTCCAGCCTGTTGCTATATAATAAAAATATACACAACAAAAATATCCTTGTAAGTTCTTTTTTTGTTCAACCCTTTAAAAAATCCTCATGGTTCGTTCAATTATATTACTGGCTTCTCTCAAAATTCCATCCGAGCTTTATTCATGGTTTAACGAGTCTTCTTACATAACCAAAAGATGCTGGTTATGCAACTAAATAAATCTCATGATAGCAAATTGCTTGTATTTGCTATTTAATTCTGAAATTAAACTTTCGTTTAAAGTCATTTATCCGTCACTTGCACTTTAACCAACTTTACTTTCATGACTAATTGGATGTAGCATTCATCTTTACTGAATACAATATAGTCAGGATAAACCTTCAATATAGCTTATCTGCAAATTCATGAAGTGACAAATCAGTCTCGTATGTTTATTCAATGATATATATTATTATGGCCCCGTTTGCATATGAGAATACATTAATACAGAACAAATATTTTTAGCCATAAAATGTTTTGAGGTCTCACGATAACATAATTAACAGACTTTCTCTTTGTTGTGCGTATGTAAACAAATATTTATTGCGTATTCTACTTTATTCAAACATGAAGATTGAGCATTAGAACTTTCATTATAATCATATTCATATATTCGAATTTCGATAAAACAACACTAATTAATTGCTTTCTATTTTAAAGAATTATGACGCGTTTTGCGTTTTGCGTTTTGCTTGGATTAGAACAATAAAAAATTAAAATTACAAAAAATATACAGATATTAATATAATTTTTAAAACACTAATTAGTTTAAAAAATTAAAATCATGAGACTGTCATTCAGTATAATATCAATACTTTGCTTTTACAAGATCATGAAAGTAATCTTTTCTATCAAATTTTAAATCGGTTCTGTTGTATTTAGCTGAGCGATATTCTCAATACTATACGAAGAATTATAAAGATTGAGTGCCAGGGAGATGACCATAAGAGCAATCATTAATAGTAGCAATCTGCAAATCGAAACATATTTGATATGAAAATTTGTTGTTAAAATGGTTTTTGATTATATCCTTTAAAAAAAAAACTAAACCAACTTACATGATCCCTATAGTTGTAACATTATCAATTTCAGCTTTTCTTCTTCGTTGTTTTGTATAATTTCCCGATTCGGTGTAACTATTTGTTGGCCATCCATCTTCGGTTTGTAAAAGAGGTTGTCTAACTCCGAATGATGTGGTTTCCATTATTTTACAATTGATTAAAATATTAAAAGTACTTTATTTTGCCTACAATTATTTGGAAGATAAATAAATAGCATTTATTGATTTAAAACCAGATGCTGGATGAATATTCCTTCCAGTTTTTGTATGGCTTCAAGGTTGAAGCAAATCATGTACATGTACTCTAATGCCTCGTAGGTAAAAAACCGGTTTAATGTTGATCATAATTTGTAGGTGTGATGTACTGCCTGGACAGGTATTGCAATGATGTCATGTATGTAATTTATAAGTACTATCTAACGTGGTTCCGCATTTCTCAAGGGCTCGAGTTTCCATGGATAATATGCCATTCAAAATTGAAAACAAAGATTCGAATCTGCTTTTGTAGCACTATCAGTTTTCATTGATTCAATTTTCCTACACGAATTTCCAGAAAACAATTTTTCATATCATATCTACGAATTCAATACCGTTCAAAGATGGACAAATGCTATTATGATGATTTACCTCATATTACGAAGGCCGGAAAGGTTTCATACAACGCTGAGACTTACGTTGGGAACTGGTATGAAGAAACGGTTCGGAACACTGTAAGATCAGTTGGTTTATTGTTAGATACAAAACGTAAATTGTTTTTCATGTCATTATTGTGTTTTCATACAGTTAAAACAGGATGAATTTTTCATGAAAAGGCAATGTGGGGACCTTTCTATTCAACGGACTCAAACTATGGTCGATCTGCTTCTCAAACCTGTAAGCCAATATGCATTTTATGAAAGCTAAAATTAAAAAATCCAATCAGAATTAACGCTATCGTTAATTATTTCAGGTGGCATTATCGACGGGTGCGGATCCGTACTTGCATTACGGTGACAAAGTTCAGATAATGTCTCCAGGACCTTCTTGTCGAATGGCAATCCAGGATTATCCTTTCAAGCGAAGTTATTGCAAATTGGCTCACTTGGCTTTAAGTGCAACCGTTCCTCCGAGTTCCATTGACCATTCGCCATACCTGAGTACCGATTGCATCATCTCTGTCTCATCTCTTTTGTACCCGGTGGTACGAAACTCGTTCATCATTGAACGGTATCCAAATCGACTGCATATAAATTCACGGTCGTTAATTTTTACGAACTAAATTACTTTATTTGTAGACCTGACGGTGGATCTGATTCTTCTGTGATAAACTATGGAGATGTCTTTCGAATTAAGGCATTCCAAACTCAGTATTTTCCAGTAAGTTTGTGAATTATGGAGATTAATATTATATGTAGATGTCTGAACCGATCATAAAATGTCTTGGACAGCTCTACCTTTTTTCAGCCCCAGCAATTCGGCTTCATGTTGGGTCAACACATTCTGCCAAGCCGAAGGTCCGATTTTCAGACCTTATAACTTCAGACACTCTTTGGGTAGCTCACCCATTGGATCCGATGGACAAATTAAAGATGACACTCGGAGTTCCAATTCCAGTACATTAAAAAAAACTATAAATATTCTATACTTTTCTTTCGGAATGAAAATAAAACATTTCAACATGCCCTATTCAGCTTAAAACTCGACTTTTAATCAAGCACAATGGCAGTGGAAACTGTCTGTCTATTGAATCTATGTTTCCTGTTTTGACTTATTTTGGAAGTGAACTGGAAGTGACAGTTGACTCCAAGTTGGACCGAACGAAGCAACCAAGCTTTGAAAACATGTGGTACTTTGACACGGATCGTGGTTTTCCACAAGCAGTAGATACCAACGATCTCGAATTCCAGAAGCAGGCAGAAATATCAGCAAAAATAAATGCCAACAGCATCCACCAATCTGCTGCAGATACAGCTAAAGAGGAAGAAGCTGCTAAAAAAGTTTGGAATAAATTGAATACATGAATATATCATGATTTTTTTTATATAAAAACGACTCATTTTTAAAGGAGGCTGAAGAAGATGACGAAGAAGATGATCAACAAGAGATGATGATGGCGATACAACAACAACAGCAGATGCAACAACAATATGAAACGGAGAGAGCGAGAAACATGATGGCTGATATGACGATGCCCTCACGAGGCCCTGATGGTCTACGACCATATGATCCCATGACAGCTCCACAGCCTAATGCATTCAATTACCGGATTTCGGAGGACGACCCATATTTTCCAAACAAGAAATGGAACTGTGGAGACACTGATTGCTGTAATGAACGTCAGCGTCAGCCAGTTCTACCACCTCCACCACAAGCTCAGAAATGTGAGGAGTCACCTTGTGTTGAGCCTGCCGCTCCAGGACCGAGTCCTAACGCTGTCTATTCTATCAAGCGCCTTATCATGTAATCACCCAATTATGTAAGCACTTTAACTCAATTAGTGAAACGAACTACTTTTGTTATTTGTAACAAAAAAAGGTGTGTAAATACAATGACAAAACTATAATAAATATAATATCTACTGAACAATTTTAAGAATAGATTATTATCATGCGTCAATATTTTTTTTACATTAAATCTGACATTTCTTTCATGAAATCTGCATACGCATCATCCTTACTTTGTTGAGGCTGCTTCGGGGGAAGGTGGTCTTTATAATGAGAATGGGATTGGCCAATTTGATATTCTGAAAAACAAATATGAAATTGATGTTAGTAACTTATGTTTGTTAAAAAATAAACAAAGCGTTAAAAAGTACTTTGTAGAAAATCGTACCTTTTCTTGGTTTATCAGGCTCATCTTTCCTCGTTTTTACAGCAGTAGGAACAAACCTTGTGACATCAGCGCTAAGGCTCCTACAAGACATGCACCAAATAATTAATTACAATTCAATTAATTAGTTAATTAATAATTAAATTATGAATATGATACCTTATTTGGGGCTTCGCTTGAATCGTAGAGTCAGAGACAATTTTGCTATCGGATTTAATTATTTGAGGGGCCCCTGAGAATACATTAGAACGATTATGTCGATATCTTGGACCACCTCCAGGTCCTGGAAGATAGGGTCCAGCTGGAGATCTGGAGCCAAAACTAGGTCTCATCATAGGAGGCATTGGCGGAGGATATCTCATTCTATTGGCCATATTCATGCCAGGATGTGAGGAGGAGTGATGTGGAGGAGGATAGTATTGCTGAGGTGGTGGAGGCATCGGTGGTCGGGATGCAGCAGCAGCAGCAAGCGCTGTTGAAGCAGCTGTATCAGGTTTGGATACTGGAATAGATTCTTGGTGAACGGCGAGAGAATCCTCAGTTGACGATTTTGACGCTGGTGGGTCCACTTCCTCAGACCTTGCTGCAGTAGCAGCCGCTGCTTTGGCTTCACTTTCCGTTCCAGGGGGCTTCAGGTCTTCCTCTGCCATTGATTTAAATTCCTCTTCGACCTTTTAAAAAAGACATAATGTAAATTGTAAAGTAGGAACAAAACAATTTAACCCTAGTAATTAATGTCTAGAACTTACCTCCTTCATAAACCTGTCCATTTCACTCAGTGTTTTTTCTTCATCCTCTTTTTCATCGCTTTCTTGGAATCTCACTCCCTTTGACTTATCAACTATTGCAGGTTGGGTTGGCGTTGTATCCATTTCCTCATCAGACAAATCATCCATATCACTTAAATCAGGTGGTGGGCCGACAGGTACTCCAGGAGGGTCCCTACCTTGAAATGTTGGAGTCCCGGGGGCATTTACCAGCATTGGAGCTTTCTTGAGAATACTCTGAACTTCCATTGTAGGACCCCCAGCAGCAGCCGCACTATCGTCTGGCAAAGGAATTTCTGAGATGGACCCTGGGGGCGGAGGTGCTGGAATATCGGGGAGAGGAATATCTTCCAAGTTGCTAACTCCTTCAGCTTGTTTTACAGCCTCGAAATACTGTATCCGATGATACCTTCTTCTCTCATAGTCTGACTCAATACGCTTCAATTCGCTCCAATAGGAAGGATTTTCTTTTTGCTAAAAATTAATCAAAACAACTTAATTCAAGGAGGACATTTTTAACAATATACAAGTGATAAGTTTTTCTTTGCTTACATAAAGCTTCATGACTCGGTCTAGTGTTTCCTTGAGCTTCTTCCTCTTGTCCTTTAACACCTTTTCGGCAAGTGCAGGGGGTTCTAAAGGGTTGTATTCGACCTCGTCTAATTTGTCCAATTCTTTGATAATCAGTCCTGGGTCCTTGTTCTTTAGGACGGCCGTTCGGACCAGCAGACGTTGCTTCTTGTTCTTTTTCAGTTCCTTCTTCCTCGCCTCCTTTCTTGCTTGGTCTGTGGGGTTCATAAACTTCCCACTGAAACAAACAAACGTAATTTTATGAAAATTAATCCAAAATATCCTCAAAAATGAAAAAATAAATCAAAATTACCTTTTTGTGCTAGTAACACTGCGTCGCCCCATTTCGCCGGATTTTTATACCAGCCTCAGTAATACAATGAAAAATATACTATTTAATTTTTTTGGATACTTGTGAAGTTGGATAAGAAAGAATTAAAATTCAAAAATCGATCAAATCGGTTCTTTTTGCAGAACGGACTTTTATAAATATTGAAGTTTCCACTCTAAACTACACTCTATGTCAGATTGACTAACCCGGGAATATACTTCTTGAAAGGTTTTTGTCAACAAAAATATATTTTTTCAAGTTATCTTCTATCTTTTAAAACGTTAACCCACAGCATTAAATGCGACACGACGAGAGTTTAAAGCTCCAGGGGGATGGGGTTATCCTCGTACCCTATAGAAAGGAACACGTGCCCAAGTATCATGAATGGATGGGAGACGACGAGATCTTGAGGCTCACCGGATCTGAAAGACTGACACTTGAACAGGAATTCGAAATGCAAAAGACTTGGACGGAAGACCCTGATAGTAAGTTGCAATTTATTAAATATATAATAATGTATTGATATATTGTTTTATTGACTTTCACAAATAGAATGTACATTCATAATTCTTGATCGGCTGAAGTATGAGGAGACCGGAGAGGAAATTGAGTCCATGATAGGAGACACGAATCTATTCTTTAATAATCAAGATGACCTATTGACGGCGGAAATCGAAATAATGATTGCAGAGGTTTCTGCCAGGCGGAAAGGATTTGCCAATCAAGCTTTAAGATTAATGATGAATTTTGGTGAGCAAAAGCGATACTTTGTGCCATACACACGTTAAGTAGAACGTTATATACATATGAAATCTTGTCTGCAATTATAGGTAAAGAAAACCTTTCATTTACCAAATTTATTGCCAAGATTAAAGATGACAACGATACAAGCATTCGGCTATTTAATAAATTGGGATTCCAAGAAGTAAGCAAAAGCGAAGTATTCCATGAAGTAACACTATCTTATAATGCACTTCATGACAATTAATTATTAATAAACTCTAGTACTCTAGTAAAATATATTGACAAAATTTGACAAGCTTTTATTGTAATTGGACTATATTAAGAAGATTAGACTATGATTATGCATATAGCAGTAAGTTGTCGCATTTAGGTAACGATTTGAGTTACAATGAGGTTGACAAGCAAGAAATTATCAAAACCCAAAATATTACATTGATTGTTGGAGATAAGATTGAAGAGGAAGCCTTGCATACCCGTATGGATGCTTTGTCATTCTCCAAAACGCAATGCATATTGCCATTACATTCCTATTTTTGAAAAATAAGTATTACCCAGTTAATAATGCATTATTTAGAATTCTTTATCTTTTAATTCTTAACTCACCACGGGTGAAATGCATTCCTCATTCTCCTTCAGATTCTTCTTCAGACACACGACTCGATTTTCAACGAAGCCTTTTAAAGGCTCAGTGTCAGGTAGACATCCACACTTATGTCCACCGCTTTCTTTTGGAACGCAGTTCAATATAAATCCGAGAAAAGTTGTGATCTTGTCTTTCTCAATGTTCACAGTGGCACGCAGGCAATTGTCCCATGCTGAGCCAGTCTCTGGGGTGCATTCCATTTCCGTCTTATTCCAGTCGTTGTATTTGTTGAAGGTATTGATGTCCAATTTATGGTCTTTTAATTCAGTACCTGTCCCCTTAAGTTGATGTATTATTTCTTCCGCCCGATTCTTGGTACTATTCTTATCTTGTACAATGGTAAGACCCGCTCCATCCTTTTCAGTATTAATTCCGACTGTGGTTCCAACGATGCTATTCGACGACGCATCAGTAGTTTGACACCCAACAAGATTTCTAGTGAGGACGAAGCTGCTCAAAACTGTCGACAACAAAACGAGAAATCGCCGCTTTCCACCCTTGCTATTTTGTATTTCCTTCGATACCATCTTTTAACCCTAGTATAATATAATTGCGAAAATGAAATCAAGCCCTTTAAAGAAAAAATAATGAGATAGTTAAATGTATTTAATACCTGTTTTACTCGAATAAAGCTTCGACCGACTGAAATGGTTCCGTTTTCTTTCTGCTTTAAAACTTCTCAAAAGATCTGTGAACTTTTATTGAAGAGAAGAGAAAATTAATGAATGAAAACAGAAAATATGGAAAACTATTTCCATGTAACACATGACAACCAATTTTCATAAAGCATGAGATAAACAAGCCGTTTCTACAATCCCCGCTTTCACTTCATGTTTTTTTTTCATTTTCTGATCAGACGAATCTCTTCGAATTATGCACTTTATCGAAATTTTTAAATGTATTATATATAGTTTTGAGTGTAAGCATGAAACAGTGTCAAATGCAATGTTTTTGAAGACTGAAATCCTAGAATGTTTAATGGTGAGACTTCAAATGCAAACCGGCTTATAATAATAAAAATGCTCCCATTATAGTTTGCTATGCTAAAGCGTTGAAGTCAATTATAAGCTTATGCATAACACTATTTGGAGGATTTAAGAATGCATACAAATGATTTAAAAGAATGCATACAACTGCACGAACTGCACAACAGGAAAGCATGTTTTACCGTTATATTTTCATGAACTAAATGAAAAGTTAGACTAAAATAAACCCACTAATTGTAAGCATAGTTTGTAAGCTGAGACCATTTATAGTTACTGAACTTAGTTTGTCTCGACATATAACTAATAATATTAATCTCTGAAATACATGATTTTTGTTTACATGTGTCAGTTTTTTGCTAGATTTCTTATCTGCATATGAATAATTTAGTTTGTGTAAATATTTTGGGCAAAGACAGCCAGTCTTAACTTTTCTCAATTTCAGTTATACTGCCAACTAAGTACATAAATTTCATCTTCATAATATTAGATCGTAATTGCTTATCAAAGTTATCATGACTTCAAGTATTACCACCTTCTTTATACTGATATCGATTTCTTACTGTTTTGGACACTATGATGAATTCAGTAAAAACTTTCAAAAGCCTGGACCTTCGGTATTGCAATCTGAGGGTCAAGCCTGGCCAAAGCCTCAACATATGACCAACTATGGAAATGGATTCATGATTATTCGTTCAGCTGTATTCAAATTTGAGGTAACTTTATTTTGTTCTCTTAATAGAACCAATAGATTCGATATGAAATATCATCCTTTCCAACAGATAAAAAATAATACTTGTGACATACTGGAAGCAGCTTTGAAGCGTTATTACTCCATTATACTAAAATCAAATCCATTGAGCGTTGGAAAGAGACTAAGCTCATACAAAACGGAAAGTCTGAATAAAACTTGGAAAGCTAGCAAAGATTTCAATGGATATCTCGACGTATTAGAAATCCAGTTGTCACGTCCTTGTGAATCAATGCCTCATGAAAATATGGAAGAAAGTTGTATGTCAGCACTCATAATGAATTATTTACTAATCTAATATTTGCAGTTCTGTATGCATATCAATGTTTTGATTATTATAAGATGAAATCCAAATTGACACTCCGGATCTAATTGGACGGGGATTTATATCATCTACATCAAACTGGGGAATTTTAAGGGCTTTGGAAACATTCAGTCAATTAATCCATCCAACCAAAGATTACACAGCTGTAAGTCTGTCTATAATTGTAATTATAGTGGGTATGAATAAAATAGACAGTTTCCTTTGTGTTTTTAGCTTCAAATAAACAGCACTCTTATCATGGACTACCCACGCTTTAAATTCAGATCAATTCTATTGGATACATCTCGACACTTCTTGTCGAAACAAGTTCTCTTTCAGAATTTGGACCTAATGGCTATGAACAAGTTCAATGTTTTCCATTGGCATTTGGTTGACGATCAATCCTTCCCATATGAAAGTAAAAAGTTTCCAGCGATAAGGTAATACTCTATATTGTACTAGCAGACAGGAACTTTATAAACATTGTGATTGTATTTGCGTTTAGCGATAAGGGAGCTTATCATCGTTACACACATGTTTACACTCAGCAAGATGTTGCAGATATAATTGAGTATGCACGTGTTCGTGGGATTAGGGTTTTATCAGAGTTTGACACTCCAGGTAAAGCTTTTTATATGAAAATTCAAAGTTATTGATCATCAACTGACATTACATGCGTTTGACTATAAGGCCATACACAATCTTGGGGACTTGGAGTTCCAGGACTTTTGACAGCATGCTACGGACCGGATGGACTACCCAATGGAAACTTTGGGCCGATTGATCCAAGTAGACCAGAAAATTTCAAGTTCCTTCGGGAATTTTTCGAAGAAGTTGTAACCGTATTCCCAGATAAGTATTTGCATCTGGGCGGAGATGAGGTCGAACATCGATGCTGGTGAGTGAGTTATTATAAATATTCTCATTCGACAGATAATCAGCATTTTAAATTCACTATCACTGATCTTGGTAATACTTATTTTCCAAAAATAGGAATAGTAATCCTGATATCCGAGCGTTTATGGAAAAAATGAACTTTACCGATTACAGTCAACTTGAAGGATACTATATGCAAAATCTTGTGGATATTGTGCAGTCATTCCCACAAAACAACTCATATTTGGTATGGCAAGAGGTATTCGACCGAGGAGTTCGTCTAAATAAAAATACAATCGTTCATGTATGGAAGAGTTTTCTGTTTGGATTAGAGCTTGCAAAAGTTACATCTTCTGGATACCGAGCTTTGGCTTACTCTTGCTGGTATCTCAACTACATCTCTTACGGAATAGATTGGGAAAAATATTACACATGCGATTTGCATGATTTCCCTGGAACTGAGGAACAGAAGCGATTGGTTTTAGGAGGTGGGGCTGCCATGTGGGGGGAGTATGTGGATTCCACTAATCTTATTCCAAGGTTATGGCCAAGAGCAGCCGTTCCTGCCGAACGTCTTTGGTCAAGTGTCACAGTTAATGACACCAAGGAAGCTGCAAAGCGTCTAGAAGAACATCGATGTCGCCTTCTGAGAAGAGGGTACAATGTGGAGCCCGCTAACGGGCCTGGGTACTGTCTCATGGCTTGGGACCAGTTAGATTATTATTACAATCCGTCAACTGATATTTTAAAATGACAATATTCATAGCAATTTTAAAAAACATATATGTATGTAAAAATTACAATTTAGTAAGTTTGTGGGTGCGAATATCGCTTGATTTAATCTGCGTTTGTTTCGAAACATTCCGATGACAGGACTTTTAACTTTGAATAATGTAAGTTTGTTGAACGAGTTTTCTGGATTTTTTTTTACCAGAGTACAAATAATTTATAGGAGTTCGAAGTACAATAAATTATTAACTATGTACATATTAAAGGTTGGACAAATTAATTTGTCAAAATTCTCGCTACTATATAAAGACTAAAATTTAGTAATGAAATGCTACATGTTACCGTAGACCGTTATTTTCATGTCTTCTACTCCTTAGTTGCATTATTTACTTCTTAGGTTTTGGCTTTGCTGGAGGATCATAATCTGGTCCTCCTCTCTAAATAATAAAATATATAGTCAACTTTCAATAACATGAATAACAATAATATTTATACGATCTACTCACATTAATGTAATCAATTTCTTCAGCATCCAAAGCGCGTCGACGATATCGTTGTGGCAATTGCCAGTCCTCGATAATAGGCAGTTGAAACGCTTGATTAGGTTTTAATGGAGTAGAAGGGACACTTTGGGCTCGACTTGAAGGCATTGCCCCTCCTGACGACAATGATGATGGATGACCTAAACTTAAGCCATGACCAGCAGCACTCCCACCAGCAGCAGCATGACTAGTAGAATCTATTTAAAAACAATTTCATTTTCATGTTAGAATGTATTCAGAAAAATCAGAAATATTCAGAATTTTGCCCCGAGAAGGCTGAAAACTTTAAAAACGCAAAAGTCGCTTACCTCCTCCTTTCCTAAACCTGATAAGTGGTGTATGCGGTTTCAAGCTCTGCAAATATGAACAAAAGATTGAAAAGAATGTATTTTTACTTTCACCCAAAGTGAAAGTCCAAAGTTTGGTCTTAAATTATTTAATTAAATCAAGGTAAAGCGATGGAATAATACCTTAATAGCCTGTGAAACCGCGGCAGGGGAGGGCTTCATCACGGCTTGAAAGAAACTTTTAACCTTATTGGAGATTGACATGAACACTTATCATTAAATCAGCGAAAAAATCAACTTCCGTAAAAACACCCAAAAAACGGAAACGAATTCACCGGGGCAACTCTACTGTATTTAGCCTGTCTTGCAGCATCGATGAATTTTATTCGAATTCGAATGTTCTTTTTATTTGCTTCCAAAGATGCGTTATATTATAATAAGGTACCTTCTAGTAAGCATTATAAGGATGATATTCCAATTCAAAAATCTATTTAGGAATATAATACTCTACAAATTATTTAAAGAAATGCATGAAAAAATGTGTAGAAAATAGATTCATTCAATATTTTCGAAGCCGTGTTTTTATCTTTAATTGTTATAAAATATTGACCTATACATACGGTTGAGGTTAAATTTAAAAAAAATACGCATAAATACAAAAAAAAGACACCAAGGGCACCCGGGATTCCCAAGCGGTCACCCATCCAAGTACTAACCGGGCCCGACGTTGCTTAACTTCGGTGATCGGACGAGAACCGGTGCTTTCAACGTGGTATGGCCCTTGGCGAAATACACTGTCAATTGATCTCTATTTAATCTATGAATCTACATTACATACTAAACTACTATTAAATTGACAGTCTTGTAAAATCTCCATCATTTAAACCTTTTTGCTAGCCGCATGAACTTGGGTAAAGTTTGTCGCTTTTTTAATGTATCCAGCATAATCATCCGAGTATTCTTTCGCTATTTCCGTCATGAGGGGGTCAGCAAGATTTGGTTCTTTCAAGAGGATTCGGATGGACGCCAGAACCTACATAAAAATATAGTTGCCATTAATTATTTAGAATTATTGGACAAAAATGATGTAGTTGTTTATAGTTTGTTGTATATTATTACCGTGATGAGATTCAAAGTAACATTCCAAGTCCCTGACGGTTTGGGTTTCAAAGCTTGGAGACAAATCCGTCCATTTGGATCAATGTTTGGGTGGTAGACAGGGGTTTGAAATACCACACTTGGAGGCACGAAAGGATACCTGCAATGAAATGTTTGATAAAAAGTTTTCAAACTCCATAAGCCTTGGTAGAAAGTTAATTGGACACTTTTCAATTACAAAACTAAAATCAAATTAAGACTAACCTCTCCGGAACGTTAACTTTTAGTATAAAAGTCCCGTTAGCATAAGGTGAATCATCAGGTCCAGTCATCTGTACAGTAATTTCGTCCAGTTTACTTTCATCCTCCCAGTACATGTGAATTCCTAAACAATATAAATGTCAACAATTAAATAAAATACATGGAGATTCAGATGATTGTACTATTGTACCGGTAAAAAATATTAAAAATCGTAAAAACAACTCCGCCGATTTTGTAAGTTGTGAATAAAAAATTGTGCAATAAAATATATATTTGTAGTCATTAAAATTCGATTTAATTCATATGAATAATAAATTATATGGATTTCTTAACTCTTACCTGGTGAAGGATGTTTTTTGACAGATGCAACTTCCGCTGTCAGCCGGACAAGTCTTTGGGATGAAGTCATTTTGAATTTTATTTTAGACTGCTCGATGATGCTCCGTTGATTTTATTCCAAGAATGATTTGAAGAGTTGGCAAATACAGAATACAGAAGAAGAAAACGTTTCTATCTGAATCTATCTGGAAAATAAAACTACATGTCTGAACACGAAAAGAAAGAATTTTGTGAGGAATTCCCGCGAGACAAGTTTTACTTTTGGCATTGAAAAGAAGCTAAACAAATACAAAGTAAGTTTGAGTCTCTTTCGCCAAGGGCCATACCACGTTGAAAGCACCGGTTCTCGTCCGATCACCGAAGTTAAGCAACGTCGGGCCCGGTTAGTACTTGGATGGGTGACCGCTTGGGAATCCCGGGTGCCCTTGGTATCTTTCTTTTTGCACTTTTTATTTTTGCATTTAATTACTTATATTTCTCCTATGCTATGTTTTTTTGATTGGCAAAACTAAAATAAAATACTTGAAAAAAAGTTAAATCAAGTGAAAATGTAGAAATGATGAGGTTTAATACCAGGTTTGATACTACTTTGCAAAGATTGATGTTGAGCCCCGATTGGACATAATGAAGCCTCTAATCTCATTTAAATTGTGTCGGATTTCCAAAAGTTCAAAAGACCGATGGGTAATAAACATAAAATTAAACGACTTTCTTTGCTTTTAAGGTGTAAGGGTGGAGGCTCAATAGTTACGTGATCATTAGTGATCCTCGGCATCTTTATGAAATCCCATCTCCAAGATGCTTGAACAAAGTTAGATCTAGGTTTGTAAATGCTTCTAGTCTTATTATCCGATTTATATGTAGTTTACGAAAAAAGACGGATTAAATTAACACTTTGAAAAAAGAATCAAAGCAACAATGGTATATGATTAAATATTTTTTTTAAAAGTATTTTGAACTACATACTTTAGTATTTTAAATTAATTGACTTTTAATAACTATCGGTTTCTAGTTTTTATATACAAACTGCATACAATTGTACACATGCTCATTAAATTTATAAAAACATTAACTCGTTAACTAGTCCATTAAATTGAAAGCCTCACTTAATTTCGAATCAACAGTTGCTTTAAAAAACAACTAAGCACATTGTTATTTTGCGGTGTATTAACCGAGTAGTAATGACTTCTGAAGAAGGTTTAGTCTTTTGCCTGTAGTTAAATCATCAAAGTGTAAATCATACATGGCCTTTTAGTAAACGAAGAAGAATAAAAATTTACAAAACTCCAACTCAAAAGTCAAAATCCATCAAATCTTTATGGGATTTGTTTTGGTTTTTTTATAGAGATCAGATTTGATATAGAACCAAACGATCATAAATATTTCATTTTAATGAGCCGCTTGCTAGTATTCCTATGCTACTGCATTTTCATGTCCAAGTATTCGAATCTAATTGAAAATGGCTACTAGATTATTGTATTTTATTGTTTTTGTCTGTCACTGCAGGGTTCGGAACTTTTGGTTTCCACCTTTGTCTAACTCATTGTTTTCTGACTACCACACAAGGTTTCGAAAGTATTTGAATAAAGAAAATAATTCTCTTCCCTACCTTTATTCAAAGTTTGAAAAAAGTCATAGCATGTCAAAAATAAAAGCATTAAAAAAGAGTTCAGTGATCATCATCATCATAAATAACTTTTACGAACCACCAACCTCATACTTTACGAATTTACGATTAGGCCGGGACGGAATGCATATGCATCCAATGAACACCTTTAACTGATTATTACAACTCTGTGAGGTAAAAGGTGAGGTGATGTTCAAGTAATTATCGTCAGGTGAGTCCGACTCTTAATTAACTTGAGGCAGACGCTCAGTAAGGAACAATACTGTGCTGCGTTGATCATTTCTTACTGTCCGGTTTTCGGCACGGCTTTGTGATTTTCAATTGAAGAAACGCAGTCCACATTTATATAGAGATTGTATTATATCATGTTATGATAGTAGTCAGACTACTATAGATTAATGCATTATATTTTAATAATTGAGCTCAACGGAAAGACAAGAGAAAAGACCCCTGACCGAGCTTTATTATCGCCGGATGGACACAAACATACGTACCTTAATTCTTGAATATTCTTTTACTCTTTTTCTTCGACTCGGCTTTAATTCTTTAAACATGGAATAATAATATCTTTGTCATAACAAAATGATGTTTTCAAACCTAGAAATGCTTTAAATCTGAAAATTATCTGTGAATCATTATCTACCACAGATTTGATTGAGTTACTTTCATTTATTTTTCAGCCGAATATTAATGGACAGGAATTGTATTAACATAATTTAGAAATATTTTGAAAGTTGGTGAATTTGATAAAAACTCATACTTTGCATGACTTGTTTTATGACTAAAAATTCATTTCGATTCTTAAACAAATATTTAACTAGTTATATTTTTTTTTTTATTGCTCTCACAAAATCTGAATTCTGAATCTAAATACCGTCACGGATCATTCTTGCGACATATTTCAAAGTCCAGCCATATCTCTGAAACTAAAAAATAACATTGTCTCAATCAATTCTCGGCAATCCTTTGACAATATGGATTTCTATTCCAAAAAAATATACAAAGATGAGCCTCGATTTTCATAGTCATAAAGTTACAAATATACTAGAAAAACAAGTTCCGATAAAAATGTTTAAAATACGCAGTCATCAAGTAAGGAGACAAAGGGAACACATTCGTGAGGATTTACACCAATAAATGTAAGATTGTAGATGAGATGAGATGCGAGATGACCGAAAGGATTAGAATATTCCGAATGGATTTAAAATATTTTGGTTTGTGTGTGGTCTCCGGTGTGATTATCTTCATGAAATGTAACCAAAGCTTCTTAAGAATTACATTTCAGATGTACACAAGAGATGAATGAAGATTCTGATTCTTCCAAGTGTTCCAAGAGCACAGGGTGATCTATCCGTCTCTTTCTTTTTGTACATTCGAATTAAAAGACAATTACCATCAGGTGTTACTACTTACTCACAATAAATATAATCCTCAAGTAGAACTGCCACACATACAACATAGGATTCTAACTTCTTGTCTTCCTTGAAGTAATCTTTAGGAAGGAAGCCATCCGTTACATTTGTGTACTTTTTAAGTACTCTCATGTACACAAATCCTAATCCATTATAGTCAACAATTTCATTGTGGCAGACTTTTTAACTTGAATCATTCAAAGTTTTAAAGCTGAAATGAAGCTCACACAGAATGTAATAAAATTCCGATTAACGAAAGTTATTCTCAGGAATTCTTTTAAACGGATACAGATATATAAGATCATTTTCCATAACTTTACATTTATGAAATAGTTTTCTCTGAGAAGAAAGTAGATAATGACACGTTGGTAAAAAAAATCAGGTCAAGAATCCATTTCCAATTTAATCACCCATAAAACTAAAACCTACGTAGCAGGACAAGGACCTTGTTGATCTCTATACTTATATATATTTATAGACACGTAAAAAAATCAAATGCCATTATGAACTTTAATATGAAACTATTCTAGGTTCAAACGGATTCTTGTCCATAAAATTCCAACAGGTCCATTATAATCATCATCAACTCTGATGGTCCAATGCCTTAAAGCTTAAACTTATTTTTACCATTCCAATGATACATGCTCTGAAATGATAAGGGTAATGTAGTGCAGTAGGATGATGCTATTAAATAATGAACTTAAATAGAACCTGATCTACTTACCTGTGCTCTTCCAAGGCGTAAAATGTAATTTGAAAGGGAGCCTCGTTTAGGTTTAAGCATGGACCATATCATTAATTTATACTAAAAATAAAATAGATTTACATTTACATGCCGTAAACGTCTGGTTAAAGAATTGATCTTTCGAAATAAATTTCATGAGACACCTTTCATGCTCTTTTCCGAAAGGAATGTTTTAAAAACGAGTTCAGTTTGATTGTTTCGAATTCCAGAGGACATAAGAGACAAGTTATTGTCAATGGGATATAAATGGCTATGTGTATCAGACTTTGACATGTACAAAATCAAACAACTTGACTTAGAGTTCTCACCATCAAGGTAGCTTAATGAGCTTAATTTTGGAGCAAGTTTATTAACGCCGTTAATCAAGTTCAGAATTTCTAATAGTATTGGTAGAGGGTATTACAACCATTGGTTTCAAAACGATAGCTACCCTTCAATGTCTTACTATTTGGACTTGTAGAAATACGTAAACCGAATGATAGTTGAAAAAAGCAGTTAGTTATTTAGTATGGAATTAAAATGAAAAGAAAAACTGCATTTGCATTTCATGCCCTCCTTGCATCTCATCCAAGTGTCCTGTTTTTATACAAAAGACCTGCTGCATTGACCACCTGTTACCATTTTCTTTGATTCTTTATTGCCAGAAGCTAAACCTTTCTTTAAAACATGCACATGTTGGACCTTAGATTGTATTGAATATCCATTAATCCCCAGCTTTTGAAGATTATGTGCTTTCAAACTTTCAAAATACTTAATATGGGATATGAATGATTTAGCTCTGAGATATGCCACACTTAACATACATGAGCTTTTGAGCATCGGTGTAATAAACTTTTTTTTTAATCAAACCTAATAAAAATTCAGGCCAGGGAAGAAGAAGAAGCGGATACCATCATCTTACCACGGAAGGAAACATGCATATTTACATACACTGTATGATAAATCATAAAACATTCAATTACCCTAAGGGTACGAATTACTTAATCCATGAAGTGAAACGAAGCTTTTTGAATCACCGATTTGGATTTTTATCCGAGAGTTTCACTCAAAATCCGAAACCTTTAATTAAAGATCGATGAACAATGAGCCTTCGGACCGACAAAATAAAATCCAACCCAGTAACCTGAAACCTGTATACATAAGTGAACAATTGCAGCAGGTGGGTAATATGATCAGAGAGTTTAATTAGTGTTTTATAATATTTTGGATTATAAATCCTCTATAAAATTACATTAAATCGTCCTTTAGCCATTACTTAAAATACAATGTGTCATGTTGTAAATGCGTTATTGGTCGCCTTGAGGGATGAACGTGAAATTTTCGAGGTTCACATATTTAAGTTTTTTAAAAGATCAATTCATTGCTCCAGCAGCTTCTAGAGTTTCTTCCTTTACATGATCCACAAGGGAACAATACCAATTAAATCAAAACCACACGGCAGGAAATCCAAACGCTTTTTAAAGCAAATAAGGAAGCCAAACTAATGTAAAGCAAAGTAAAATCTTGTACTAATCCGCAAACCCACGTAAATCCACGTTCAGATTTCAATGTCAAAATGTTATAAAGAATGAAGGATAGCCCCCATAGTGGTCAGCTTTGTTGTGTTTTGAGTAAACAAAATAAAATATGTGCAACATGGTCACGGACATGGGGGAACAAAAGCAAATGAGTTTTCAAATCCTATATCATGCATTCAGTTAACGTTGGTTGGCAAAGAACCCTTAAAAGTCTATAAGACCAATATTGGCCCATTAGTAACTAGCAATAAGAATTGACAGAATGACTTCCCAAACCTTTCCGATTGCATTATAGCATGAGAATAGTTCACCTCCGGATAACTTTTGTGGTTTGTACAAACTGTATAGTTCTACTATTCTTCATAATCCTCTACGGTCAATAATAAAAGGAAACGTGTCAAAGAATGGGGCTGGAGGATTTTCAGCTCGATTCACAGGGACACTACCACCTTTTAAAGTCATTTATTCATTTACAATTTAACAGCTTTAACATTGATTTGAGATAAAGTGCGTACGTTTTGAATCTTATACTAGGTATAGTAATATAAACTTATATAGATGAAGAAATCCATTTGGAGTGATGAGAAACAAGGAACAATAAATAAAATCTGACGAGGAAGGAGGGTGACCGGGTGTACTTGGGTGTAAAATTTGCTCAAGCCTACATTGAAGAATTTTAACATTCATTGCCTTAGCACAAAAGGGCACCCTTATCATCAATAAGATGCATTTTTAAAATTTTAACTTGGTTTGACATATTGCTACGCTATCACTTCAACAGGGCCATTTTTAAACACTTTATTCCTCCCCTATCTTTCACCCTTTGACCTTTCCTTTTGACTTTTAGGTTTCATTCAACACTATAACGATCTTCATCCGGAAAAAGGCTCTTGGGACCATGTGGGCCCTTATGTTGTTGGAGGTATGGGTGAAAATGAAACATGACAAAATCAGATTGACTTTAAATTTACGGATTCCCTAGGTCATGTCAGTAGCACAAAGTCTAAATAGGAAGGAAATCCTGAGTATGACAAAACTTACGAGATTATTTACTAAACTTCAAGTATCCATATCCTAAAATTTTCATCCTAAGAATTAGAAAATATGACCAAATGCATCCAGCTGGTGGTTTCTAAGAAAGTCCCTTAAGGCTCTTAGGTTGAAAAAGTTTAAAAAGTCTTGAAATGCTTTAGGAAGATAGGCTTGTGGAATGAGAAGCCGTTGGAATTTAGAACCATGTAATATCATGCATTGTACAATTACGTTACAAAATGCTACGAAAGTGATTTATGTCTATTTGTATTTGTGGATTACAAGTTTTTTTTGTCAAGAATAAATACCAAGGCAGGTCCGTATCATTATTTGTCCCATGAATATCTACAAGGAAGTAATGTTTTTAATGGATTATTATATTGTGATTTGCAGTGGTGGTAGTAATAAATACAAAAATACGAGGCTAATGGCATAGGGGCTAACAATAAGACACCGTAAAAGGAGAGAAGGTTAAGTTTACCAAGAGATTAAATGTATTGTAATATCTTATGCATAGTTTATAGCGTATTTTTATGAAGTCTTGTAATTTGTGTGTTAATAGATGATACAGTACTACTTGCCATTAAGTATTTTTTTGTATTATTATAGATGTGACAAATTGCACAACATAGCACAAGCATTGAAGCAGGGTTATCACATAATGTAATCCAAAAATTCAATGCTTGTTAGGTTGGTTTATTATTCTTCACATTCTTCAATTTGGGATTGAATGCAGCCAATGACCAAGACAAACCATTATGAAGGCATTGCCAATCGACACAAACACATTTTACGGTTCAACATGCTCGTCCAATCGGTTAGATTTGGTGACATAGGGTTGACAACACAATTCATTCTCATATAAAACATTTACAGATGATCCATAGCTCAGTATCAGAGTTAACTATTATTTTTCTTGACATTAACCTCTGAAATGAGCCACGCACCATACAGAATACAAAAGTAAGTTTGTTACTCTTTGATTAATGTGTATCAGAACTGAGAAAGACAAGCTCATGGATTCATTACACGGCTAAAGTTTCAATTCTTCTCCGACCCACACTTCATTTTATAAACACCCTCATCATCATCATCTTTGTTCTTTCTATCAAATTGCATCTAGTAGCTTCCTCTGCTTAAAAATATAGTCTTAAGACTCCGGGTGTTATTATCAGATTGCTACAATCTTTTTAATTTTTTGACGCTACAGAAGCATTTCATTTTTATTATCACTTTACTTTTTTTAGATAAAAAGTTTCAAGAAACTTGGAGGAGCAATTTTGTGAGAAAATGCTACACCTGAGCCGTAAAATGTAATAATGACTTCTGAATCTTTTGGTAAGGCGAGGATAAAAACTTTATACAAATTAATGGATATGGAAATGCCACCCATGAATCTGCAGCGGATAATAATGACGACATCCAGGTCATAAAGTTCTATTGATGAAGTGCTCTGATTTCTATACGCACATTATAAAATCCAACGCATTTTCAAGGAAAATTACCAAGGAATTTCATAACCTTATCGTTACTCTAGTAATAAGGTGGAGGTACATTATCTTTGTGATATCCAACATCTAGAATCTAACATTAAGTATGGAAGCTTTTTCTTGTCCAGGGCGGAAACCAGATCCGTCCATGATACTTGATACTTATGAGTGTGTGTTTTATCACTCAAGACAATCTTTCTTTTATGTTTTAGCTACCAGGCTTTTGAAGCAAACTGGAATATAAATTCTGGGCTGAAATTATCACCAAACTTTAAAAAAAATGCTTTAAGGGCTCTTTTGCTACCTGGTAGAAAACTATTTTATCTCAATCTCAAGATGCAAATGCGATATTTTAAGAGTAATAGTGAATGTGTGTATACAGGAAGACATTACAACAAAATACAATGTTGGGATAATTAACATTGAGAATATTAAGATACGCATTTTTCAAAGTGTTCAAATGATTTTTTTTCGAGTCTTAGAAGAACTCCTACTGATTTAATTGTAACTGCGAACGAAGGGCCATCAATTCGTATTTCAATAATACCAATCTCTTGTCCGTCTCCTCCCTCTCTAAATTTTAATTCCTTTCAACAGATAAGTATCAAAGCTTTGTTAAAATTAAAATAAATTAGCCAGGCACGGCCTGTCGGTTCCTTCCAGTTTCGACATTGAAAGTTTTCAAGACTTTGAATTTGAGACAAGGGGGCTTTAAAATTATTACAAAAAGACCAACCCTTTCCGAGCCTTCTGTAACCTTTCAAATGTTTATGGATAAGTTATTTTATAAAATGTAGTATCCAAATCAGAAGCAATTTCCCTTCACTTTTAATGAAGTCCTCCTGCCTGGACTTTTCGATTTATTTAAAAGTTTTCAACTAGTCATTCCATTTCACTTAAGGTGGCTGAATGAAACAGATGCAGAATGGTTATCTTCAATCCTTCATCACGTCTGCTGGGATTTACGAGTTTTAATGAGTAAGCAGGACTGAACTTAAAGTCTTTCTTGAGAACCGGGTACAAAATGATTAAACTGTAAAACCGTGAAGGAAATATTTAGTTGAAATTAATCCACCATGAAAGTTTTCTCTTAAAGATTCTCTGAATTTAAATTAGCTTGGAGTTTACTCTTATAATTTATAATACCAGTCTACCCCCAAGAAAAAAAGGTGTTAGAGAAGAGTTCCTTTTTTGAATACTGAATTAACAGCATGAAACATCTACAAGCTACTAGATACAAATAAGTACATTGTATATGTAAAACGATTGGACATTTGTGATGAGAGATCATTGATGATAAAGCGTCGATGACTAAATCAGTTTTTTTTAATCCACCAAGTTTGGAAGTTAGGGCGATAGCAGTACCTTTGCCTTCTGTACATCTTCTCTGTTTTGTCAAGTCCCGCAGGGATTCATTTAACATTTCGTCTCGGTTGGTTCCCGTGCCTTAGCCACTTCAAAGATATCGCTATCCTAATAACATCCCAACTCCAAATTGAGAAATGTGTTAATTTTCATAGGTTTTTTGCTTAATTCTACTAATACAGTACTAATACGTGGCTAAACCTATTCAGTTGGAATCAGAATTGAAATGACCAGAGGGTGTAAATCATTACTGAAAGAAGTAAAGGTACATGAGACTATCTCCAAGACTTCACCCTGACACCCATGCCTAATCTAATGCCTTTATAGCATTTTAATACTCCAAAGTCCATTACAATCAAAGGGCATTAAATTTTATTTGAATCTTTCCGTGAAATTTGCAAAGCCGCAGGAAGTATTTTAATATTATTTTTTAATGCAAGGTGCAATACGTGACATCACCTGAAGGATTTTAGATTTTCATAATAATATACCTACATATT
Source organism: Vertagopus arboreus (assembly GCA_034698485.1). Classification (NCBI taxonomy): domain Eukaryota; kingdom Metazoa; phylum Arthropoda; class Collembola; order Entomobryomorpha; family Isotomidae; genus Vertagopus; species Vertagopus arboreus. The sequence continues at coordinate 148,254 of JAQGBQ010000001.1, forward strand.
ATATTTTAAAAACAAGTTTTACGGCTAAACTTATAATTGATTCAAGTTTTTAAAAAGAATTTTCACTCACAGGTATATAATTTTTGCGATTTTTAACCTTTTGTTAGTTTCACTAGGATTTGTTCCTCAGGGAAATCCAGGGAAAGCAACAATTATATGCTTGTTGTTTTTAAAGGGTGGTTCTGGTCACAAAGGTTAAAAAATCTATTCTTTTTTATGTTTAATTTGAATATAATTAAAGTAAGATTTAAAAACTTATATTATAACGAAAAGACAAAACCAAAGTAGAAGATTCCGCTTAAGATATTCAAAAAGGATGTATCGCATTAGCCTCATTCTTTATCTAATTTCAGTTACAATGAATCAGTATTTAATAGCTTTGAAGACCCCTTATAATGAATGAATCCCTTAAATAGTCCAGAAGTTTTAGAGCTATGATCAGTGAATGATAGCTACTGTTTACAGTGGTCTATCTCAATTATTCAAATAACATGATCTTATTTCAAACAAACTCAGATTTTTTTCTTTTAAAGATGTAAAAGGCTCCGAAGTCAAATTCAAATTCGTCACATATCCATATCAATCTTACAGGCATTAAGATGAGAAACATGAGACAGCGACGAGATAACAAAATATTTAATTCTACTGTACAAAGAACTTCCGTTGTTGTTCATTTCAGAAGTTTCAGAAGTCGCCTTACTGGCTTTACAACCCGTAATTTTCAGTCGGAGATAATCATAGCTTACAAATGATGACACAGAAGGAAGATATTTTTCTCAGGGTGAAACAAAGTCTTTGACTGTTTTATGTAATTGTCGTTAGACACGCATATTGTATTTAGTTTACTGAATTGTAGCAAATGAGTTTGTATTTGGTTTTTCAGCAATACTTCTTGCCAATAGTCAGTTATAAGACAAATCAAAGAATTGAACTGTTAGTATTATTTGAGATTGCATAATATGAAGCTTAATAGAGACCTAATATGCAGTCAAACCTGAGACACAAAAAGATGCACAGATAGGAGCGGATAAGTGTCAAAAAGAGGGATCAAACAATATTAATCTAAAGCCGGAAACATGGGCTTTGCTCACTAATTAGTAAAAATATCTGGAGACATTCGAAGCTTAACAAATGTATCCCCCATGGAATTCCTTACAGGAAAACAAGTGTAGTACAAGATCCACGTCATAAATTGGTCTATTTGTTAGCTCATGTAATATTATATCTGAGATTAAATATTTATTTGACAAGTCGAAATATGAGTGACACGCAGGCTTATTTGTAAATTACATCCTTGTACGGAAGTTCGACATTGAATTTTAAAATGAGACATTTATTTTACCCTATTGTGCAATTGACAGCTGAATTAGTTTTTTTCATGTTGTATTTGATTTGTTTTTATTGAATTGACTTTTTGTCATCTCAGCCTATTAATCACAATTCGCAATCACAATCATAAAAATATAAAACTCTTGAACTGTAATTTGGGCAAGGTGAAATGCAGCAATCATATTATTCTTCACTTCTTCAGCCCACCTGACCCGCCTAACTTTATAGTCTTCTATACAAACTTGTGTCTTCCTGATTCTGTTGTCACAATTAGCCAAAAATGTCACACCCTGTTTGGCAACCTGAACGGGATTTTAAAATTTACATGGCCTAAGTAAAGTTAATATTCATAATTTGGAATTCGGCCTACTAGCCACATTGTTACTTTTTTTCGTTGTCAGTTCTGAGCAAACTAATTGTACAAGTAAATCTCTAATGTATACCTAATATGCGAAATTGCTCTTTTCTGCCATAAAAATGCTAAGCTTGTTAGCGTTCCATTCATTTTCATGCGTGACAATCGGGTGATCTTTCAACAACTACAATTTCTAACTAGTACAGGCTCTGAAGCTCGGGGGCTTATTTAACTCCAAGACAGACAAGGCTGTCATACAGCAGCAGTACAGTTTTTTTTTGCAAAATTAGCCACTCATTTTTACTTTACTAACGCTACTTTCAAGTAAGATATGAGAATATAATGGATGCAATAAATTTTCACTAAGTAGGTACGAGACTTGCATATGTTAAGTATGGATCCGCACTTCCTAAAAATCTGTAAAAATTCTAATCACAAGGTGGACGTGAGAAACTATAAACTAAATACAAAGTAGGTCCTTTGTCGTAATATCAGGTACAATTGTAAGATGAATGTTTATTACACTGTCGTTTTATGATGTAAAAAGTATTTCAAAGAAATCTTTCTGGTCAAGCCAGGCTTAGAAAATAACGGGTTAAGTTACTTGAAAATTAAAGCTCCTAATAAGCTCAACAACGCAGACGGAGGCTTGTCATCAATTCATAATAAATAATTTCCTCTCGAATACGAAAATTGCATATAATATTATACACTAATATAAATTATAATAGAAGACAGATCGTCTCATGATTTACGGTCTCCTTACGGCATTTTGAGACTGACTGAATTTTGCATTTTTAGATTTTAATAAGCTGACTCCAAAAGTCTAAATTGGATCCCCGTATCACGAGCTTTAAAGAAGCGTTTAATATTTACTCAGGACAATGGTTGTTGAAACTAGTGTGATGTAAACACTTTTTTAAAAAAAATCAGGGCACCGTGAGAGGGGATTTTTTAAATTTGCATTTGATAAGGATTGGCAATAAAGTTCACACCTGACTCCCGAGTCCTATATCATGAACTATGAATAAGTGAAGGACAAACATAAGTAGATTTGCTGTATTGACACAGACAAATAATTACGTATGATTTTTTTCTGTATGAAAGTGTATTCTGATTATGCAATTTATTTAATTTTATTAATGAGACAGGGTTCATCAGAATAAAACGGGAAAAGAGGCATCTGAATTACTCAAAGTAATCTCAGGTTAAAAATCTAAAATGTTCAAATTGCATATCATTCCATCTTATTTGTCATCATTGAAATTTATAGAAGGAGAGACATGACATATCATCCTCAAGTCTTTCTGAAGAATTAACAATTGATGTTAGTTAGACTGAATAAAGAACAAGACAGACACCTACTCTTGTAATTTTTTTGTAAATATGTTCTTTAAGACAGGGCAAGACACTCTGCTTATTCCTAAAGTAAAGTTTTATAAGAACAGAGTCATGCAAAATAATGAAATGTAATAATAAAAATAATAGAGTACAGCAGCCACGGGTAAAAAAAATCTTGAAATCTTTTGTGATCCAAAATCAACAAAGCAGAACGTCGAACGGAAGAAGGATGATGAACATTGTTGCAACTAGTAATTACACAAGTGTGGGTATCCTTATTATTATTATGTCGAGGAATTTTTACATGAAATCTTTACAAGAATTACAAGATCAGCATGGCGATATAGCAGTTAGTAGTAGATAACTACGATGATAATATTATGAGATGGTGCTAAAATCAAATTCCAAGATTGAGAGATAAGACAGTTTATTTACTTGGCAAGTCAAAACAATTTAGCAAGATGAAAAGATAATTCTTTTAGTGATTGAATACAAAATTAAATAAATTTTCCGAAATATTCTTTTGAAATTTTCTAAATTTTGTTTTTTGTAGGAAATAATCAAAACAAAATACGGAAACTTTGATAAAAGGTTCCAGGGACTATTTGCTATTTATGAACAGTTTTTATCAATCTTTTGATGTAAAATGTAATAAATCAACCATTCATCTTCTTTTATTCTTGTATTTTGAGTTGCATGTCAATGTCAAGAAATATTACTCAAAGAGATGGAATCTGCCAATCTCTCAGATATATCTCAAATAGAGTCAGCAATAAATCGATTCATAACCATAATTCAATGGCACATCCATTCAGCATTTGAGTATTCAACTATTCAAGTGGTCTAATAAGGCCGAAAAATTATTTGCTGTCAGTCCTTGTCAGAGGAAGTAATTTGCCGTAACTGAAGCCAATTGCTGTGAAATCATGGGAAAATATTGTATAAGGATTGATCAGTCACTTTTATAAATGTAACTCCAATGTGTAGATGATTAATTGGATATTTCATAATAGACATGACATTTTAAAAGTTGTATTTCAGTCAAATTTAGTTTTGGAAATATCTAATTCTGACCATTAGCCAAAGAAGGTCTTTCGATGGTTAGTGTTCTAAGCTAAAGAAACCATAAGAGATTGAAAATTAATTGACAAAATGCTAAAATGTTCAATAATTTTGAGTGAAGGTCAGCTATAGTAAATATTTGCTTATATAAATAAACGAAATAACAGTTATGCGATTTGCCATTTGCTTACCAAGAAGAATTGCATTTGGTTATGTGCATGTAGGTCTCACACCATTTATTGATTAGAAGTTGTTGATAGATACGAAATTAAAATGCTATCTAATCAAACAGTCTATTCAGCTCTCAAGGTTATTTAATACCCGTGATTGGGTGTTTGAATATTACCAAGTGTTGCATATTGTATCGAGAATTGAGACAAGGGTTAAAAAAACTGCATGCAAATTTGGTCAAATCATTACATAGATATAATTTGAGACTGATGTTTGTTGATTGCTTTTCAGTTTTTGCATTAGCATCCGTGGCAGTAGAATACAATACCAAAGTGAATCTAGTGACAGGCAATTATTGGCTCTGACAAGATGACAAACTACAAAATTAGCCCTGTTCATTTTGTTATAGCATATTCATTCGGGTAAAGTGCTAAAGGGGAGATAACATCTGGTTAAATGAAGGAAGTGGTCACATTGCCCTCAAGTGGTTTACTGTTTTTATTACACATTAATATTTAGGAAGTGATGATTGACGAGATGTCAATGTGTTATCAAAAAATTAACACTCAAATTTGAAAATTTTATTCTAAGCATGAATTTTGATTGAACAGTAAATTGAACACCTGAAAATAAGATTGTATTTGCAACCATCTTGTTAAATCCGAATAACTGAACTTAACCGGAAAAGTATCAGATATCATATGTGCTATTAAGAAACCACTAACAATTGATCTGAATCTATCGTGAGGAAATGGACTCACGACAATTTCATATTTAAGATTTCGAATGTTAATGGTTATTTTAAAATACTTTTTGCTGTTAGTTGTCTAACTTAAAATAAACAGTTTCGTTTAAACCTTCTCGATTGAAATACTATTTGGTCATTTCATAATATATTTCGATTCATTTGTTTCGTTGATTTTTAGCTTTTTTATTAGCATCATTAGTAAGCCAAGAAATTGTTACCTATTTAGATGTTGATAAAGAAAGATAAAATCAAGCTAAATGTTCGAAAACGAAGTGGTCACACTACCCCTTAGTTGCTTACTGTTTTTGTTAGGAAGTGATGGATGACGAGATGTATTATTGGTGAACTTGCATAACTGGCAAGCTCAAGATCAGTTAGATTATTACTCAAAGAATTTCAACGTAATATTATTACATCTTCAACATGTCGTTAGTCTATTGTCCCAGGTGATTTGGCTATAAAAGTGTTTTGTATTTTGCATTCATTTCATTACGGTGGCCAACTTTGAGACAAAGGGAAGAATAAAAAAAGGTGATTACATATTAGCAATATTTCACGAGGATGATTGCACGATTATCTCTCCAGCTGATTATGATGATGATGATTATGATGGCTGAGGCTGACTGATTATCAGAATGGCTTGGTCGATCCCGTTGTGAAAAATTCTAGTATGTATGTGGCTAGTTCCTATTTGAGAATTCGAACTACTGCTGCTTCTGCTGCAGGTTTTGAAGTTTTGACTGACCGATAATTTCAAAACGCCATGAGCTAGTCGACCTACTAACAGCATTTTTGCATTATGTAGATAGAGCATAACCATCCAAGCTTTATCTGTTCATATTTCAAATTGCAACTATTCTTCACTTAACACTTGGATAGCTCTCTAAAAGGAATTTTGCATTTAATTTTCTTTCCTTTTGTCTTCCATCGGTTCAAAACATTAGGGCTTTTCCATTCATAGAAATCCCATTTGCGAGTTCTGTCAAACAAAGACAAAAATATTGCTTGTAGAGGATGACTCGGAAATTTTATTTTACAATAAAAGGAGCGATTGGATATAACTGAACTCTCTGTTCTAATTTCCGATACAAATGTTACAAGTTACATTAGCAAGGCCATCCGATCAAAAATCTAGCGTTACTTTAAAAAAATTAGAACAATAGATTAATCTTAACATCAATTACTATTTTGAAATTGGACTATTTAATCATCCACACTCCTGGCACATTAAAACGTGGAGTTAAAATTGAAACTTTTTTAAATCTTGAAATTCAATGCCAGTCGATTTTTTAAATAAATATTTTATCATTTTAAACTACAGTCGTGGCTAGTGGAAGTCAGTTTGTTTTTGTTTTAAGCTACATAGTTAAAATCAGGACTCTAGGTTTACAATTTAATACCCGTGAACTAAATTCGCGAAATTGTTGTTAGCTCAGAAAGGTTAAATATCGTCCTGCATGCGAGCAGGAAGTCGGTGTTTACTTAAGAGTGGGCTAAACGGTCATGAAATTTAAATGGTATGGACTAATTTACAATTAGTGTTAGTCTAAAGGATTGCCATACAGGGTATTAAATATTTGTATCTTACTACTATCAACTTTTTTAAAAAACTTTTAAACTGACTGTGAGTATAATCATGATGGACATGATGACCCATATTCCTTACCACGCGATACCCAGTAGTCGTTTTGTGTTTTGTTGATGTTAGATCTGTAATTTGTAATTTTGTTGTTTGAAAGCGTTTCGTGCAAATGATTGAAAGACTACTGACTAACTGACTGCACATTAAATTTCACTCCCACGCTTTCATATCAAACTACATGTTGTCCGTCTGCATTTCCGAAATAATATTATTTCGACCTTGATCTTGATCTTTAGAAAATAAAACGGTTCCGAAAATAATTTTTAGAATTATCACAATAGGATACTTTGAAAAGTTTTTAATTTAAGAGTTCATTCATTCCTAAACTCAATGAGACAAGCCAATTCGAATCTGTGTGCTATTTCATTCTATAAATTTTGCAGATGTAGCAAATTATTGGCTATCAAAATATGCATGAATGTAAATATTTATTTTACAATGTTGTAGGCGATTCTCTAGAGTGATAAATAAATGGATAATAACGTAATAACAGTGATTTCATTCATCCAGTTGAACAATCTTCCAAGAAAACATTACATAGTAGGACAAAGGCTGACATACCGTTTTGTTAAAATTCAATACGAATTTCTCCAACGGTTAGTCTGCATATCGATACATGTACAACCACAGAATAGAAATACACACATCGATCTTATAACATGCATTTCATTCTATACAGGACAGATTTCCAATCCAGATCGAACTCAAAGATTGTGCTACTAATACATTTGCTAACAATGAAAACGTTTATAAAAAAAATATTTAAATGACAATTGCAAAATCTCCCTAGGCCAATTGGCCTTCTTGTCATTGACTATTGACAATGAACTTCAAACATTATTCTCAAAAGCTCGATATATATTTGTATCTATTGAAATCGTCTTCATCCTACATCTTAAATCTCCTATTACTACATCAATAACATCATAATAATTCTCTATCTACTTAAATCTACTACTACCCACCACTACCCATCAAAACTGTTCCTATCTGTATCGGAATAATAAGTATTAATAATGTTAATGTAACACTAACAGCATTTTTTGTTTCCTTGATCATTCTTAAAATCTTACGGTTTTAATATACCGTGGGAGCAATCTTTAAAGATTTTAAATCCGTGTAGAACCTCACCTACAATGAAACTTGTGGATGGTATATATTTAAATATAAAATTGTACAAAAATCTTTGCTGCATTTTCTCCTCATCAAAGAATTGTATAAAAGAACAACCCGCATGTGGCGAAGAACAATGCGGGGAATGATAATGTTTCTTTGGGAAGATGGAAAGAATAAGGACAAATATCCATCCCGTTGTCTTATTATTCTAATCCAATGAAGTTCTTTTTTTAAATTGTATTCTCTTCTTATGAGATTTTAAATTTAAATCATGATCATCAAAACCATCAGCATTCAACCTCTAACACTAAAAATTCGTAGGATTCATCATCAAATTACTGTTTTCATGCCACCTACAGCGGAACTTTGTTGGAATTTTGGAATAATTTTTTATAAGTATAAGTAATAAGTTTTTTTTGGTTTGTTTGTTGTTTTGCATTTGTCCAATATATATTTTTTTTTTTAAATTTTAATTCCAAATTACTATTCCTGCTTCAAGACTGTTTAATAATATCATAAAAGTGTAAAGCTTGTAAAAGGGTCATTAAAAAGGGAGATTTCTCATGCAGTTTTGTTGTACTAGACACTTAAACGTAATAAGGTTTTAATGATGATTTCAATGTGATGATGTGAACTTTCATTATTCATGACAGCGAAGAAAACACAAAATACACAAGAGAAGTTTCCCGTTCCCAGCCATCAAGAATCATGAAGATGGGATCTGTCTGATGATCTCGTAAAAGCATACTTAACCAGGGAAAAGCGAAGGAAATTAACTTTTTGCATCAGAGGACTTATCTTTTAGTTTTTACTCCTTCGGGTAGTACATATAAAGACTATGAACTCCTACTGCTTTTATTGGACTTTGATAGACTCAACTCTGTGTGTCTCTGTGTGTTTTTGCCATTGTTAGAGATTATAATTTAAAGTTCTGAAGCCAACTAATGACATGGGACCCATGGGAGATGAGAATCTTTCCTTGATTTGGGACTCAATTACCTAACCATCTAAATTAACATGTCGTTGTCCTTACTAGACACATTTACCATTTACGAATTTCTTTGCTGAAGACAAGTTTTGTGAAACATATGTTTTAAAAGCCCATTTCGAGGTGCAGGTAAATATTCAAACAGAATGTAATTGGCGTCCGATATCCAAATTAATCCGATTTTTGTACAACGGCATTGAATCAAGACTTGCAAGTTAACAGTTAAGTTGTTAAATTTTTAGAGAAGAATTTAAATTTATGGAATAAAAGTTAAGGACCACAGAAGCCAAACAGTAAACAAAGCCGTTTCTTCAGAACAATATTATTGCCTGCCTAGATCTAATTACTTTTGGTTTTCGTCTACCTTCAACAATCGTAATTTGCAAGAAATGTCTTTCTAAAAATGTCTTGAAACTACGGGACTGCAGCAGGAGTTGCACGAAAATGTTTATTTGCTAAACACAAGAAGCAATCCCTAGGCACTATTTTTTTTCTTTATTTCCCTAAAGTTAGTCAGAGTTTGCATGTAATTCCTACTATTTTCAACTCAATTCTGTCTAATTTACGAAAGAGAAACTCAATAAACTTTTCAGTCATCACGGCACAGAGGATTTTACGACCGTGTGATCGTAACTTAAGACATCATCGCTTGTTCACATGTAAACTACTGTATTTTGACAATGCCAAATTTCATGTTGTAAAAATCCCTAAAAGACATTCAGTTCTCGTTTCTCGTTTGTTTACACCAATAATAGATGTAATCCTTTCAATTATTGCAGTTCTTAAGTAAATAAATGACTGGGTTTATAACACGATCGTAAATTCTCTTCTTACTGCTAGGGAAAATGCTTAAATGAAATGTCATACTCCCATTAAGATCCTGATGCCAACGCTTCCGTGTACAGGATTACAGTATAAACATAATTTTAAAATAAGTTGGGGTTGGTTTCCACAATTAACTTGATGTATTGATGTTGACAGTTTGAAAGACTGAGGAGGAAAGAGAAATTCATAAATCTGTACAAAATCTGGACTCAGGAGGATGAGTCTTTTGAAAAATAAGATACGCGTGTTTGGTGTCGCATTTGTAATGATTAGAAAAACTAGCCGCAATCTTTCTTTCTCTAATTCAGTGAATTTTATTGAATGCGTCAGTGATCTCAGGAGTAAATTATAGACACAATGACCACAGAAATGTCTTGATGTCTTCTTAAAAAACAACATTGTCATGCGATTCTAAGATTGCAATCACTTTGTAATTTGAAATAAAGTTTATTCCTTCAAAAAGTTTTAATGTGCATTCGTATTTACATTTGCAATTATTTTGCATTGAAATAACCAATTACTATACATACCTAAACATCAAAAACGAAATAAATGAATAATGCTTTCACTTTCGATTAAATTTTGGATTTATTTCTATCATCAAAAATTTTATCAAAGCTTATTTTATTTATCTACTTTTCAAAAAATACTGGTCGATCATATAATAACACAATCTGTTAGATGAATGATTTCTTGGATAAGCTAGCTTTATAACTTAATAGGTTCCAATTTGCTTGAACTAAATGTTATTTAATTAGCTTGTAAACTTAACAAGGATAGTTGACGTTAAAATATTTTTCTTTATAATTGAATTAGTTTCATCCTTATGTGGAGTAGCAGCATCCTTCACATGCTGATTATTCTTTAGGACACAAATTAAGATAGTTCTAAAGCTAAGAAAGGACATGTCTACGTGCATACTTAAAGAAACTAGATGTACATCTCGTAAAGTAATGAACTCTCCTAATTTTCGTGTTTCTGAAATTAAATCTTTAGCATCAAGCTGATAGTATCAGCAGAATAAAACTGAATTACGTACTTGTATTTTGGTGGATAGATAGTCATTTTATTCATGAGAAATACATCATATCACGCACAGAAGTTAAGTTCTGGTACATTATGGTACTCAAAATGGAAGAAACGAGCCTTTTGACCTACTCCTGAAATCACCTTATTTGAATAACCTCCGTCACTTCTGTACAGAAAAAAGGCGATTTACGCTAATGAATGTTTACATTTGACTCGGCGTTTTATGTTAATTCATAAAATCACAGTAAGCAAAGTAAGGCAGACCATAATGTTCATCAGTGTCCAAAACTCAACGTTCAATGGGACAAGTACCCTAGTGAACTCTTGAGTTTTGAAGCTAAGGAGGGTTAATTTGCTCATAAAGGGCTTAATGACTTCAAGTAGTTTGACTCGTAATGGAGAGAAATGCGAAGCAAATGTATAAAGGATGTTGCCGTTCAAGTTAAATTGTGTTTAATTTAATTGTTTATTTAATTTATTTATTATTATTATTATTTTCATGTAATTTTCATCTTCTCTTTTCATGCAAAATTCCTTTGTTTATATAATATTCCAAATTTCTCCCGCAAGGAGAGCTAGTTGTAGAGAGGGGAGAAAGCAACCACGTC